>JAJJMC010009062.1:1199842-1234182 GCA_023531435.1 Papaver californicum
GTTAAGCAATTGTGATTCCGTTAGATGGTGCATGCCTCGGCTTAGGCCCTAGATGCTCCATGCTTCTGTTATACGATTGTTGTTTTGAAAATCTATTTTTGCAATGATTTAGAATCAAATTAAAATGTTAAAATTGCATGATTAAAATTATTATCACTTTGAAATTTGAAAATAGTGGAATCCTAGTCTCAGTTTTCTCTCAACCTTATAAAAAATATTTGAGTTTTCTTATTTTTAATTTTAGAAATTAGATTTAAAATCAATCTTCACAAGTCTGAGTAACGAATCTTTATTTACCACTTTAAAATTACATCAATGGTACAATACATCTCTGCACCGTTACAGTTTTCTATGATCCTTCAAATTGAACCTCGGAGGCTAAAGTGGCCAGACAGTCAGCGTGCCTATTATTATATCGGCCGACGTGGGCTACTACAACTTCGGTAAAATGGGTTAGTAATCCTTGGGATTTTTCCTAATGAGAAGCTAGTGTTACCTCTTTATGTGAGTAAACTCCATTCATCTGATTGACTAGTAGTTTTAAATCGCCCCTTATTCCCAAGTGTGTTCCACCTGCTTTCTTTGCCAACGAAAGACCTAATAAGAAAGTTTCGTACTCCGACAATTTATTGGTGCATTTGAAATCAAGTTTGAACGAGTACGAGAAGACTTCCCCGGTTCGTGACACCAGTACTATGCCAGCTCCTCGAGTATTATTATTGGGAGTGGCAGAACCGTTGAAATACAACAGCCACGCATCTTCTTTGATGATATATATTTAGGGAAATTCCCCAGGTATGTCTTCATGTAACACAATTAAATCTTTGCTTGGAAAAACTGTTAGAAACTCTATCACTGCTTGTCCTTTGACTGCTTTCGGGGAGACACATGCTATGTCGAACTATAACATTTGATGTAACCACTTAATGGGTCTTCCTATCAGGGGCGGCTTTGAAAGTAAGAATCTGATAGGGTCGACTTTGGCGATCAGCACCACCCTGTTTGAGAGTAAAGTATCTGAATTTCTGAATAACATATACCAATGATAGGCACACCATCTCTTCTTTAAGATGTATGGGCTTCGTATCCCTTAGTGATATGCTGATGTAGTAGATCGGATATTCGAATCCTACTTCATCTTCTTGAGCGAGGAAAGCCCCTGTAGCGACTTCATTGGAAGTTGTATACAAAAGTAGAGGTTGTCCCTGCACTGGAGATCTCATGACAGATTGCGATAACAATAACTGTCGAATTTTGGAAAATGCTTCTTGTTGAGTAGATGACCAGACGTAGCTTGCTTATTTTTTTAGGAATGGCATGAACCGAATTGATCTAGCCCTGGGATGAAATGTCTGATATATGACACTTTTCTCATGAAACTTTTAAGTTCTCTCACGG
Source organism: Papaver californicum (assembly GCA_023531435.1). Taxonomy (NCBI): domain Eukaryota; kingdom Viridiplantae; phylum Streptophyta; class Magnoliopsida; order Ranunculales; family Papaveraceae; genus Papaver; species Papaver californicum. The sequence goes on from JAJJMC010009062.1 coordinate 1,201,241, forward strand.
TCTTCGGGGAGGCATGGTGGTGATGGCTTGAGTCTTGACTGGATCTACTTTGATTCCTTCTACAGTCACATGGAATCTTAGGAATTTTCCAAACGAGACACCAAATGCGCACTTCAAGGGATTCATTTTCATTTTGTATTCACGACATCTCTCAAAGACTTGTCGTAGAACTTCAAGATGGGTCGCTCGCATCTTAGATTTGATAACCACATCATCAACGTAGTCTTCCAATTACTTGTGCATCATATCGTAAAATATCACTATCATGGCTCACTGTTAAGTAGCGTCGGCATTCTTCAATCCGAAAGGCATCACAGTATAATAGAAATTTCGGATGGGAGTCCGAAATACGGTTTTGCTGGTGTCATGCTCGTACACCTTTATTTTATTATAGTCGTTCTAATCGTTCATAAGTGAGAACATGGCATGACCGCTAGTCGCATCTACGAGTATGTCTATGTTGGGGAGTGGAAAATCGTCCTTGGGACAACATTTGTTCAGATTCCTGAAGTCTACACAACATCTGATTTGACCATTCTTCTTCTTGACAGGTACCACATTAGCCATCCAGGTAGGGTGTTAAATGGGTTTGACGAAACCTACGGTGAGTAGCTTCTAGACTTCAATCTTGATCTGCTCCTCAACCTCATGTTTGAAATATCTTGGTTGTTGCTTGACATGTTCGGAGCCGGGAGTAATATGCAAATGATGAGTGACCAACTTATCATTGAGGCCTAGCATTTATTCATAAGTCCAGGATAACACGTCCTAGTGATCTTTAAGAAATTTCACAAGCCATGTTCGTTCCTCCAATGACATGGTCGATCTAATATAGACAAGCCTTGGGGAGTTTCAATATTGATAGTTTCAAGAGCGTCAGTTGTGGAGTCAGTACGATCTTGTAATTGTCATGGAGTATCTTGAATTTCATCTTCACTCGGCTCTGCGCTATGATTACATTCTGGGCAGGGAGACCCTCCATTAGTCTCCCTTGCTAATTGCTAACATCGAAGGTGAAAATAGACGATTCTTCATGCGGTATCTAACTTGTTACAAAATTATATTCTCTCTTGCAATGGGCGTGGCTTGGGACGTTGGTAGTCAGGGGAGAATCGTTACTAAAGTCAATAGAGAGATTCATTTTTGAAAAATTTACCTTTCTCTTTAGTCATGGACAAGGCCCTGTCAGATTCTTCATAGGATGTCCAGCTGGGTAGTTGATAGACACATTTTTGTGTTTAGTTTTCCGTAATTATCTATTTTGATAGTGCTCGATTTTATACTTATTATATGATTTTATGTGTTTGTAGGTATTTTTGAGAAATAAACATTTGACGAAAAATCGGCTAAAAAAGTGATAAAGGCACCCAGAAAAATTACTAAAGGCACCCTGTTTTTGGATAGGGGCAACCCTTTTCAAATTAAAAAAAACAAAAATGGCAGGAACTTCTCTCTTATGCGAAGAATGTATCCGATTTGATCTGGACGTGAATTTAAGGGGATTTCAAAGGTTGTTTCGATATCCTAATAAGAAGAAACTTCATATATATGTTTAATCACGTCACAGTCAAGTGGAAGGCCGTAAAAATTGGTTGAAAGATTGAGTTGCAGCCGGAAAAGAGAATTATTCTCTGATTTGGATTAACAAGAATTTGAGTTTGTTTTGGACTAGATTTTGAGTCTTTATCGATCCAGGAGGACTAGTTAGGGTTTGTAGAGCATATATGAAGCAAAGATATCGAGCAAAAAAACACACAGCTTCAATCGGAAAAAATAGGAAGAAAAAAATAGTGTTGATGTTGTAGGGAAGAACAGGAATAGGCGACGATTTCTTCAACGTAAGAGCACTGTTAAACTTCGTCTTTGCAACGTTTATCTTCAGCTGCAACGGTTTCTTCAACCCATTTTCAATGGATATCTTCATAACAACAATGTTTATCATTAGTGGAAGCATTTTGTTTCTGTAACAGTGGAAACAGTTGTTTGCAACGCTATTACATTGTTGCAAACTCTCTATTTACACAATTTTCACTTTTTTCATCTTTGTAAACAATTTTGAGTCATGATACACATCTTGAGAGTGTTTACAACATGAGGAGCTAGACCCCATTGCTAAGGCGACGGAAGAAGCCATTTTTCCAATAATAAAGTGGTAATTCTTATTTTATTAATTTTTTGTAATTCTTTTATAATTATTTGCTTTGAATTAAATTTGAAAAAAATGATTTTTATCAATTAGTTGTGTTTTCTTTTGATGAGTCATGCTGAGTTTAGAGCTTTTGATGTCTCATGCTTTTGATTTACAACTAATATTTTGGAAATCTAACTTTGGCAATATTTTGAATAAATTGAATATATGAATTGCAAGATAATTATAAATGCTAAATCACTTGAAAAAATAGCTAATGGTGGAATCCTTAGTCTCAATTCTTTCCATAATTTGAAATCAAGTTTACTTTAATCTTTTTTATTTTTAGTATTAAAAACTAGGTTTAAAATCAAATATTTACAAGTCTGAGTATCGAATCTTTTACCACTATTTCTAAAACACATCAATTTTTGGCGCCGCCGACGCGGACTTGTCTTTAGGTTTAGAGTTTTAGATTTATTTTTAGGTTTTTATTTTTATATTTAGTATTATTTTCACTCTGTTTTATTTTACGTTTTTTTGGGTATTTATCTTTATGCTACAGGTTTTTGGATTTTGGATTAAAAGGAAATTGAGCCAAAGACTTTGGTGATTAAAGACTTGGAGATTAAGTTAAAGCTAAAAGAACGGAAAAAAAGACAAAGAATTTTATTTTTAATTAGATTTTATTTTTAATTTTTTTAGATTTTATTTGTTTCTTTTTTTAGAAAATTGTATTAGGAAATATTTGATTATTCCTGTAATTTTTTTTCTTTTATTTTTGGATACTTTTGGACTTTATTTTGGGACTTTGGACATTATTATTTTTAAAACCTACGGAAGGTAATTTAAATATAAACTGCAACAGGGAAGGACGACAATTACTATATTGTCTCGGCCCCTCAGGTTCGTATACTGACACATGAGTTGGTGGCCCGAGTCGACTACAACCGATTCATCCCCCGTCTGGTACGGGAGGTAAGACTCGATCAACCCACGAATCCCCTACAAGTGGGTTTATTGTATTCGTATGCATATATGTTGAGGAACTGAATACGGATTTACTTTTCTAGTAAAGGGAAAGGACTGGCCATACAAGATAAGGACTCGGATTTCATCATCGTTTCCTTCTTGCCCGCTATAGGAACACGTTACCAAACGCAAACCTAAGCCTTAAAATTTGACTAGAAATGGACCGATAGGGTAACGAGCTTATTGGAAAGTCATTCAAAAGGACTGTATTGGTTATTTTGTTAGCCTAACTCAAAGTTCAGGAAGATTATTTTAAATGGATTAGAGTCGCCTTGTAACCCAAGGAAACGTTGCCAAAGAGACAAGGTTATCAAAGCTCCTTAGAGGTTATCATGTTTCTATTCGACTTAATCTAATTCGAATCGTTCTAAGAGATTTGCTAAAACTGTAACTAGTTTCCTTTTGGAAGAATAAAAGTTGGTCTAGAGACAATCTAAGTGGAGTCATCATGCTTTTTGTTTACGAGATTCAGTAGGTTTGATTTGGTTTAGCCGGCCTTGTTTTTATATGTTTAGAACCCCCTTCATGTTAGGATTTATTTTCTTATAATTTTTGTAAATATATTAGGAAGTTTTTGTCAGAAAATGTCGAACTTGTATTATGAGGACCAATACAATGAATATACGACTGAATTTCAAAATAGACATTATCTGTACTATCAACATGGTGTGGATAAAAGTCGGGAACACCACCAACCTTTTGGAGGTTATTGTTCATACCAGGGTGATCCCAATTACTATTCATATACACACCCATCATATGAACATGAAAATGAGCAAAACTCGATTTCTTTGTCTTGAAGGGATGCCCTAAAGAAGTTGCTATCTAGTACTCATCATGAAGCTATTATGCCTCTGGAAGACTCACACGAGCAGTTGTGAACCAGTACTCCTTATGATCCATTTGTTTTTCTAGAAGAATTCCTCAAGGAGTTGACTGAGAATACAAAAAGGTTTGGATTAAGTTGGGGGGGAACAATTAGTAGTCCAACTCTTTCTCTAGACGAATCCCTCAAGCAGTTGACTGAGAATACAAATAGATTTGCATTAAGTGTGAATGAAAGTCTTGGAAAGAATAATATTGCTCAAAATGATCTTAATTGCCAACATAGTACCCTTGATAATTATTCACCTATTCAAGAGGACGAGGATAAAATTGGTAACACAACTTATTTAGACGAGGTTCAAACATCTTCATATTATTATGATGATTAGGGTAGTATTGATGAAGAACTTGAAATATACAGGCAGAGTGATCAAGAAATTGTCACTCCAATTGTGCCTCATGATGATAGTGTTATTTCTAGTTCAAATCCAAATAATTTTAATGATTATTCATATATTCAAAAGGAAGAAGATTTGACTAAAGATACCACTGTTTTAGACGATGTAGAATTTTCTTGTTTTGAAGTCGATAACGTTTTAGAGGAACGGGTTTATCCTGAGAATACCATTTTAGAGTTCAACGATTTAGAAACAATAGTCTTAAACAAAGATAGACCCCTAGAGATTTTAAATATGAGTGAGGATACACCACCGGATTATAACCTAGAAGAAGGAATTGACCATTTTCAGGAATCTGACGATCTAGAATTAGGAAAATTGTGATTAGTCTATCTAGAGACACTGAAAACTCTAATTTTCGGGGTGATTATCATTCTCCCTGTGCTTTACCTTTGACTCTTATAAAGGTCCCTAACTTGGGACTTGACATAAGCACCTCTACCATTTTACAAGATCATCTTCAAACTATATTTCCTGAGCATGTCCAAAAAGAAGTTCAATTGTTAGAAACCCATCCTCTGGTCGATGTGGTTTACCTAGGAAATAATGCCAAGATTGACTTTGTTTTTCCACCAAAATATTTTCTTCCATATGTGGGAATGTATGAATTTCAAATGCGTCAGTTATTAAGTTTTGAGACTAAACCTAATTACTTTAGGAAATTAGAATTGACACATTTTCTTAAGAATGACCACCTTCATTGTAGTCAATTGTGTGGGTCAAATATGATTGACTTTGAGGATCCACAATTATTCATGTTATTATTATGTACTTCAAATTTATTAGTTGAGTTACTTCAGACTTTACAACCTGATCCTGTTGATCCTGCCTACGAGGAAATCCAACCCATGAAAATATTTTATTAGACCCTTTTATAGAGCCTGAGCCTGAACCAAAACTAGAAGTAGTTGTCTTAAATATAAAACTAGATAAGGGTGTGATCGGTTTGTTCATCTTCTTGGCCTGTTGCAGTTTCCTTTTATTTTTGATAACAATATTTGATTCAGATGACCCACAGTTGTTTCGACTATTGTTATATGATTTTATGAGGTGACTAATTCATTCTTGGTGTTGTTGAAGACTTTAAACTTAGCACTTCTTGGGAGGTAACCCATGCTCATGCGACACGGTAATATCTTTCCTTAACTCATTTCCTTCGATTGGTAACAATTTCTCTATGTTCATGCTTTTAATCATTCATCTTTAGAACATTGAGGACAATGCTAGATTTAATTTTGGGGGTAAGGGAGAAAATTTAAGTTGAAATATGAAACTCCAAAGTCTAGAAACTTGTGAACAATTTAGGATGACACTAACCGTTCTAGGTAGATGGAAACTTAGCTTTTTTTTTATAGGAATTGGTGTGCCCAGCTAAATGGTCTATTCATAAAATGACAAAGTTCAGGTGTTAGAAATAACATGATAGTTGTCACCATATCTCAGAGTCTATCTCAACCATATCACCTTTTGTTTTTATTTTTGCAATTTTTGTGTTTCTATAAGTGATTTGATGGGGCACCAGTATCGAATTGTTATCGCCACCAAGATGAAGTAGATTAGTTGAGATCAAGCTCCATTATTTTTATTCAGTGGAAGCACTTTCTTTTTGTAACAGTGGAAACAGTTGTCTGCAACGCCATTACACCGTTGCAAACTCTCTGTTTACACAATTTTCACTTTTTTCATCTTTGTAAAGAATTTTTGAGCCATGAACACATATCTTGAGAGTGTTTACAACATGAGGAGCTAGACCCCATTGCTAAGGCGACGGAGGAAGCCATTTTTCCAATAATAAAGTGGTAACTCTTATTTTATTAATTTTTTGCAATTCTTTTATAATTATTTGCTTTGAATTAAATTTGAAAAAAATGATTTTTATCAATTAGTTGTGTTTTCTTTTGATGGGTCATGCTGAGTTTAGAGCTTTTGATGTCTCATGCTTTTGATTTACAACTAACATTTTGGAAATCTAACTTTGGCAATATTTTGAATAAATTGAATATATGAATTACAAGATAATTATAAATGCTAAATCACTTGAAAAAATGGCTAATGATGGAATCCTTAGTCTCAGTTCTTTCTATAATTTGAAATCAAGTTTACTTTAATCTTCTTTATTTTTAGTATTAAAAACTAGGTTTAAAAATCAAATATTTACAAGTCTGAGTATCGAATCTTTTACCACTATTTTTAAAACACATTAGTAGTGCGTACTGTAGATCTTTTTAGGAGGGTCAAATGCATCATTCTTTGGTTCAAAGAACTCGGTGCCATAGATTGGAGCATAAGAGGATGATGACGCCGGGATGCGAATGATCTTTTCGTTCAGCATAGTGTTTATGCATTGATGATAAGTTAAAGGGACAACCTTATTGTCATGAAGCCACGGTCTTCCCAGTATCATGTGATATTCATGCTCCTTTTCAATGACTCGGAATTTCACTTTCGGTCGAATAGGTCCTACTTTGCTCCCCAAGTAGACGTGTTTGTAAGTGATGATGTAATTTCCTTCGAAATCCTGGGGGTGCCTTTAACACTTTTTTGGGTACATTTATAGTTTTTCTAGCCAATTTATCCATGATTGTTTATTCGTCCAAAAATACATACAAACACAATAAAATGATAATATAATACATAAACTGAGTAGTAGCATTATAAATATGAGATTGAATAAGACACATACCCCAAACTTATATTTTGCTAGTTCTCGAGCAAATATAATCTAGAAATAAAAATCATAACTCACTTTTGCAGGAATCACGACTATACTTAGCATGTGTAACAAGCCTTTAAACCCCTAAGTGGCCTTAGCGGACGAGTTTCTTCTCGTGAGGGTTTACAAGAGATATACCCACAAAACCTTTACTCCAACTCCTAGCTACTTGTGAACGATTGAGGGTAAACACTAAACATGCTATTTAGTTGGCTACTAAATTCTTTGGTTTTGGGAATCATTATCCTATATGAGTCCAATTGTTGTACACGAGTTTAAACTCAAGCGTACTAAAATTCATATATAAGAAAACACAACACTACTCAGAAAGTCATACAATGGACGATGAACTCATAATCTAACAAACCACAATCACATAAATGGATTAAAAAGATGGATATGGAGATAGAAGTGTGCGCATTTTGACTAAGATGAACGGTGTTTCCCAGAATATATGTATGAACATCGTTCCAAGATGAACCCTAATGGATTGAGATACGCACCCACTGGTCTAAATCCTAATTCTAGTATCGACTCAACTGGTATATACAAGGGCTCCAGTTGTTAATTTATTGAATATATACAATTATTATTATTGTTTTTTATTATTTAGTTTTTTTTTATCGACAACATGATTAGATCTTTTGAATCTAAGCGCATGCTCCTTGTCAGCAGATTACATGATAGTTCCCATGGATCCTGCGTTCCATGCTTGCTTAGGCGACAGAGACAGGGAGAACACACACATATTGCTCAGTACTTCTGTTTATACAATATAAACTGCAACCCAAGTTATCATCTCATAGTCAATGGAATTCCAGCTTTTATCTGCTGCTGCCTTATCGACATCATCACTAGCACTTGGCATCGTATACTAAAACCCTAAGCACTGACGTCTAATGCTTGATTACTGGAGAGTTTAATACATCTAAATCCCAAGTCTATATCAAGGACATTGCCTAGAGAAGACAAAACTAAGTTGTTATCATATTCTTAAATAAAATTTCAAGCATTTGTTAGACATATTGGCACCATCTAATGCTTATTAAGAAACATTAATGTTCCGCACTAAGCAGGGGACTTAACGTAGATGGTGGAATTTTGAGGAAGGCGAAAATCATAAATTTGTTTGTCCCATATCATAAACATCGAATTTACAAATTTATTTTTGTCTCTTATCTGAAATATAAAGTCTGGAAGTCTATCCCACTTTTGAACTGAGAATGTAAATTTTATTAATAGTTGATCTTATAGCCTCTCTATAAAATATGTATAAATATGCAATACTAAAGCTTCATTTGACTAAACTTTTGATATTTGCAATTTGAGCTTATGACAAACACAATAATTCCCCGAATGAATTACTTGGCTTCTGGTATCAACAACCGCAATTTGGCCAAAATCTATAGTTTATACTTTTGAAGAGAGTGCACAAAACGCCTAGCGTGCCTTAGGGAGCTTGGCGTCATCCCTTGTTTATACGTAAGCTTGTTTAGCCATAAGCTTGCTTGACCGTAAGCTTGCTTATCCTAAGCTTGCTTGAATATAAACTTGCTTGGCCATAACCTTGCTTGGCCAAAAACTTGGTTGGTCGTAAACTTGCTTGGATGCAAACACCTTGCTTGACCGAAACACTCTTTTGTCCACAATCACCTTATTTGGATGTAACCTTGCTTAGTCCTCAAGCACACGCCAACCCTCGGTTGGTCCTCGAGAAGCATGGCGCCAACCTTGCACAGTTCTCGAGAACACGCCAACCTTTGTTTGGTCCTCGAGATCATGGCGCCAATCCCCTTCTTGGTCCTTGAGAACTTTGCATAATTTTGACTTTGGACACTTCCAAGCTTGCATCATTCCCAATATTTTGCACATCCAGGCTTGTCGCTTCCAATTTTGTGCCATTTTCAAGTCTTTCCACTCCTAATCTTGTGACATTCCCAAGCCTGTGCACATCCATGATTGCCGCTTCCAAGTTTGTGCCATTTCCAAGTTTAACAGCTTCCAAGCTTGTGTCGTTTCTAAGCCTGCGCACATCCAGGATTAGTGCTTCCAAGTTTGTGCCATTTTCAAAGTCTTGCCGCTTTCAAGCTTGCACATTTCCAAGCTTATACTTACGAACTTTACTAGACTTAACACTATTAGTTAGATTACTCGATTAACTAATATAAAAAGTTATTCATATGACTCAACCATCAGATATACAAGATATCAAACATGTCACAGGGGGATACTCATTAGGGTATTTTTATGGCGGTCTATAACCTGTGAGGTGTAACTGAACACCTACAATGAGAAGGAATTAAGTGGAACGTTGCTAAAGGAGGGGTTAATGATCATTACGGTTATGGGAATTCTCCCAACAATAATGGGAATTACGCTTTCGAAAATTTTCCCATAATAATTGGCATGTTCTCAACCACGTTCTCCACCTTATTATCTATGCACTTCTTATGAGATCAAGAGTTCAACACTATAAATATATCACTTTAGATATTTCCACAATAGAGAACCACAATACAAGTGAGATAACAAGTTTATCAAAGTCCATCTGACTATCATAAACAACTTCATCTTCTCAATTTGAACTCTAGCTACAAAGACTTGTGTTCTCTGACTAGAACTCACCAGACTCTGATTTCATCCTTCTTTGCTCCCCTCCCTAAGATCAACTCTACTCCTCTTCTGTGACTGAAGCAAGGCTGGAACAACCATTCTCTTGGTTCAGGCTAGCATTGTACGATTTTGATCTCTCGTATTCTTTATGATTTACTCTTTCACTTTTGTATATGTTTTTCCACTAAAACAATTACCTACATGGATAATTACGTTAGAGGTAAAAACAAAAACTCCTCCACTCACTGTAGAAAATAGTCATAAAAACAAGCTTGTTGGACATTTTCTTCAACATATTATACATGATATATAACTAATGGAGAAAGAAGCTATGTAGAGGCTAGCTTATTCGAGGGAGTTAGACAAAGTTTTTTGCTTTTGTTGTAAGTTGTCAGAAAAAGGCTAAATAAGCGGTCAAATGGTAAATGGAGGTACTGCAAAGCGGAAACATACGAGTGAATAACTTTATAAACATGAAATATAGAAGGCACACATGCTTCACATGTTAATTTACGGTGAAATGCGTATACGGTCATATCACTTGAGAAACACACTCTAGCATTTTGTGGAACAAATGTGAAAATTTGTCAAGGTAATAATGGTAATTACCTAGGGCCAATTTCCTAGGGCTTTGTATGAAAGAACATATTCGACGAATTGTGAGTAATGAAATTCAACATCATTATCTTGGTTATAATATTCAAAATGAATTAATATTGTTATTGTATTTAGAATTTAAGAGCAAGATCATTCAGAAAGTTAAAGAAGCAAAATATTTTTAGTATTACTTGATTGTACGCCAGATACAAGTCACAAGTCACAAATGATCTTTATCTTACGAATTGTGTATGTTTTCCCCTAACAAGGTGCTATATTTTCTATCAAGTTATTGTTTCATTGAAGACATGGTTTGAATTATTATTTATCAAATTTTTTTGTTCATGAAGATCAATAACTACCGGATTTTTGATTGTGATAATGGTGTTTTATGTTTATTACTCCCTTTTGGGACAATTCCATCTTTTTGAAGAAGACAAATTCTTCGAATCAAAATGACAAAATTTTAGTTCAAAGGCCATCCCTCAAGTATCACCACTTTCCTTTTTTTAGTATGAAACTCGTTTTCATACTTACATATGAATCCCCTCCCATGTGATGACACTTCATCATTTTTTCACAATCCAAACATGAAAACCGTTTTGATTTTAAACATTAAAAGAATTATTTTTTTAAAATTATTTTATGATGAGGTGTCATATATAAATGAGGACTTAAAGTATGAACACGAACTCCATACTAGATGTATTTTTTAAAATTCATGTACTTAATACGTTTATATTATAATTTACTTATAACTATGATACAAGATATCTGTATTTTATAATATTTTTTAAAGTTGTATTTTCAATACGACACTGCAGGGGGTTCTATTTTTCTCTTAATGGTGTATATAATTTTTTTATATTAATAAAATTAAGAGGATTATCTCTCTTTCAGAAAAGAAAAAGAAAAAGCAAAAGCAATTCCCTGAGGCATCATAAGACCAACAAGATATAATTGGTTGCCGGTTGATGGCGGTGGACGAGTACTGACTATGAAACGAAGAGAGGACTTTTAGAGGCTCGAATCTCACAAACTCTCCAAAAAAAATTCGCACACACAAAAAAGTAGCGAAGTGTTTCAAGATTTATCACCGTCTTATAGGGCTGTACACGGTAACGGTTTTCCACGGAAAACCGTCAAAACCGAACCGAACCTTTTACTAATGGAACGGTTATGGAAAAAAAGTGTGGAAACCGGTAGTCACGGTTTCGGTTTTGGTTTGGCCAAAAACCGAACCGTTATGCCATGAAAAACCGATTATTTAGCACCATTGATCTAGATTTTAATAGATCTAATATAGACCCTTCAATACCCTTGATATATAATCCCACCCTAACTTTCTAAACCTAATTCTCTTCTGGTTTTTTTGAGCAGCAGCCTCTCCGCCTCCGGTTAGGGCTCTAAGTTCTCTTCTTCGGTTCTTCTCCCTCTCGTTCACCATCACAGCCACCACCTTCTCGTTCACCATCACAACCACCACCTTCTCGTTCTTCTTATTCACCCTATGATGTAAAAGTAATTATTAGCTTAAGTTTATATCAATCTTAAGGTATTTTCATTTATCTTATTATCAATCCTGATACTGTCATTTTTGATGACAATCTTTATCTGATTAGCTGTAAAAATGATTGAATTAATCAAATTAGCTGTAATTAATTTTTAATTAATGATCTGAGTTTTGTTTATAGGTTTCCACTAACTGTTGCCATTTTTAGTTCTTCTGTGCTTCTAGGTATTTCTAGTCTTCCAGATACCATATTTAGGTTAAGTCTTTTGTACATGTAATTAATTTAAATTTAATTAAAACATAATGCGGGAATGTATTATTTATGAAATGGTTTTTATGTGGTGTAGAATGCTATTGAGGCTGCTCTTGCAGATTCAGAGTGTTATGCAGTAGAGAATTCTGATACTCGCCCTTCCTGTTTCCTTAACAAGGTTTTTATGATTTGAATTAAATTGATTTTGATTCAGTTAAAATTCACTCTTAAATGGAAATTGAGAATTGTTATTGATTTTCATTTACATGTACTTAATAGTGGTCATTATTTTGTGAACCTTGCTCTTTCTGATTTTGATTCAGTTAAAACTGTAGGATGGCCCCATATTTTGTTAAGTCTGGTTGTTGTGTTGCCTGAAACATAATTCCCGTGTTTACCCTAAGAATGTAACATCTTAAGTATTTGGTTAATTGGGTAAGCAGGAACAATACTAATCTGGGATGTAATAGAGCATGCAAAAGAATTACAAGTTGGTTTTACTTTAATTCACTCAATTGTTTTAAGTTATTATACTAGTCGGTCTTGCATTTTTTAAATCGGGAAATTTGTCTTGAGCTTCCTTGAATGGATGCTCTGTTGTTAGTTCTTCAACACTCTCAAACTAAGTTGATTATTTACTTTTATCAAATGGTTTGCAGGCACCTTAGAGTTTGGTATACTGTTTTCAAGTCTGACGACAGTGAAGCACAGTTCTATCTGGTACCTTACTACCTTTTGCTTTCCGATATTTATGTAACTTTATTTCTTTGGTGTCTGTGATCGTAGGTCTATGTATCGATGCAGTTCTGTTTTATACTTATATAAGTAAGAGATTTAAGGTTGTTTAGTTAACCTCTTCCGCATGTGTAGTTTCACATCATTAGCATGTTTTCTTGTTCTTTGAAATCAGTGAATCCATTAGAACTCATATCATTATTTTTTATTTTTCTTCCTTACACTTCGTTGGGTGATTTGAGAATTTTCCCCCCATTTCCTGTCATACTATTGGAATCTAGTGTTTTTATCAATTATTTTTTTTTTCCTTTTTTGGCAGGACTTCTGGTTTCAGAAGTCGAGGTGGTCAAGTGAGCAGGATGTTGGAGATATCAGGCTTGGGAATTTATTGTAGCACATCTGAGGGGCCTTCGAATTCAACGGGTATTGAAGATACTAGTGATTACCAATTGTTCACTACTGCAAGAGTGGGAAGTGATACAGATGATTATATTGTGGCTCCATTTGATGTTGCTGAATCTTTTGTGGTACGCAAGTTTGGTTGAGACTCGTATGATTTTCATTTCTAGATACTAGATAAGCTGTTTTTAGGTAATCATTATGCCAGTTATGTTGCCTCCGTTTTTTATTGGTTTTTAGTTGAACTGATTAATGCATTGAACTGATTTTTAATTGAACTGTGCAGGCTTTCCTCAAAGCTCAAGTATAGTTCAAGCGAAGGAGAGGTTTCAACTTTCAAGTAGTACATGCTAGGCTGCTACAGAGATGGAAGACCAAGATTCTCAAACAACTCCAGTTACAATAAGATTTAGATTCAAGAATGTTGTAGCTTAGTTTGTCCAAAAGACAAATTGTTGTAGCTCTGTTTCAAGAGTGTTTGTTTATTTAGTGGGTTTATGTATCTGTTTATTTAGTTGACTATATATGATTTTTTTTTTGATTTTTAGTTTTCCAAACGGTTAATCGAAACCCGTTGAAAAAACCCGAAACCGAGACAAAACCGAGTAAAACCGAACCGGCGGTAAACCGACCTTACCGGTTTCGATTTTGATTTGACATAAAACCGAACCGAAACCGACCATAAACAGCCCTACCATCTTACTCCCTTATTAATAACCTGAGAGATTAGGCTTTAGTAGGGAGTTCATATTCTAGAACCATCTAATTTTTGTATTTTCATTCTCCACGAAAACCCTGGCGTACTATAATTCTTCCCTTTTCGGACGAGTTATTAGGGGCTAGGTTGACCAATGTTGAGGTACCACCTGTCAAACTAAAAGCAACCCATCGTTGGGTTAAGTTACCTCATTTTTTGACATGATGGCACAAAGGCTTTTTCGAAAAGAAAAAAAAGATAATAGTATAATGTAAGTAAGGTATTGATTCTCTTCTATTTAACGAGTTACCAATTTTATTAAAAAAACGAGTTATCATTGAATCATCATAGACCAACATCATGAAGAAATAACTAAGAAAGTTTGGTAGCAACTAGCAAATTAAGACAAGTTATAACTTCTCACCTTGCTTGGCAACATGCTAGTCCGTTCTCAAAATGGATGACAACATTCAGGCCACGTTCTTTATAATTTGGTAACAAATGACAACATAGAGAAGAACTCTAGGGGTTCAGGTGCAGGTGCAGATAAATAAATAAATAAATATAAAGTTAAACTCAATTTTAATTAAGAGAAAGAAAGTAGTAAAAATACGGAAACCACCTTTAATAACACAACAAGAAGAATTGTGACTTGCGAGAGAGGGTCTTCTGTATAAATAACGATCCCCAATCTTCAGATCTCTTCTAATCCCATACCCCTCTACCACTTCCTCTTTCCCTAAAAAAAATCCATCAAATTCTCTGCTACTTTACTCTCTTCAAAACCCTTTTTTCTCATCGGAGAAGGACAAGATGAGTAACCAAGCTGAATCTTCAGACTCGTAAGAGATCTCTTCACTCCGATCTCTCTCGTACTTTGACTTTTTATTGGGATTTTTAGGGATTTTAATGGATTTTTTTTTGAATTGCTGTATACAGGAAAGGAACAAAGAGAGATTTTAGTACAGCTATATTGGAACGTAAGAAAGCTGCAAATCGTCTTGTTGTTGATGAAGCGATTAACGATGATAACTCTGTGGTATCTATGAACCCTGAGACCATGGAAAAGTTACAGCTCTTCCGTGGTGATACCATCCTTATCAAGGTAATCTTTTTTGATTTTTTTTTTTGGGATATTAGGGTTTGCTTCATGGTTAGGGTTTCCAATATTTGTGCTGATCTTTGAGGATTGTTAAGAAAATTAGGGTTTTGTTAGACTGATAGACTTCTTGGTTGGGTTTGAGAAATCTAGGGTTTGGGAATTATGTGGTAAGAGATGTAGAAGGTTTTGTTTCGGATCTTAACCTCTAAGCTGTATGATGTTCAATTGTTGTTTGAGCTGGTGACAATGCTTAGTCAATTGAGTATACCACTGATAGTATGAAAGAGGTTTGCTTGAACTGCTTTTGTCAGGGTTGTTTGATAATTATTTTTTATCAGTGTTGTACCCCAAATTGGCCAAGTTTCTGTATCTTCTGATGGGTTTGTCTTTTGCGATACTTGCTTCTTCTGGTTTGATTGGGTATTAGAATGTAAATTTATAAAAGTTTTTCTATGTATGCTCAATCAGTCTCAATCAGTCAATTCACATATTGGGGTTAGTTGCATTTAGAGTTTCTTAAGTAAGTTCTTTCAGGATTGTAAAAAACCTTTGGGCTAATATTATATACTGATACATCATATATTTGTGTACTTGAACATATATGTTTGCTCATCAATTTTGTAGCTTGTTGGTTTATTGTCAGATGTATGATTCTGAATATCTTTTCTCTTTACCAATTTAATACTAAAGAGAACCTAGTTTCTTTTGTTGCTTAATTTTGGTTTCCGCCATGTTTCTTATTTTCATTCAAATTGTTTGGGATGTTCAGGGAAAGAAAAGGAAGGACACTATCTGCATTGCTCTTGCTGATGACACATGTGATGAGCCAAAGATCAGGATGAATAAAGTTGTAAGGTCAAACTTGAGGGTCAGACTTGGTGATGTTGTTTCTGTGCACCAATGCCCTGATGTCAAATACGGGAAGCGTGTTCACATTCTTCCTGTTGATGATACCATTGAAGGTGTCACTGGGAGTTTGTTCGATGCTTATTTGAAACGTAAGTGCCTTTTTTCCTTAGTGAACACTCTTCACACCTGCCCTTGCCCCATATTATAATTAGATGCCTGTAATTTCTATACTGTAAGTAGTGGTGCAGTATTGATTTTTGGCATCTTTGATTACTCCGGACCAAATCCTGGATGGTGTGTTGAGTTGGTCCGTTCTTTTGTGTTGTGTTATCAGTCCAACTCTAACTTAGCAAGTCTGTCTATAAAATTACTAAAATGTTTCGGTCATCTAAAGTGAAAAACATGATTTGAAGCACCTGCTTGCAGTTTGTCTTATGTGGACATTGCCTCTGGAATCAAGGATGCTGGGGTAGTGAATTCTAGTATTGAGCTGCAATTGCTTTGATCCGGTTGATGTTAACAGTGGGTGTTAATACTTTCTCTCAACGTTTTGCAGCTTACTTCTTGGAAGCTTATCGTCCAGTAAGGAAAGGCGATCTGTTTCTTGTGAGAGGTGGAATGAGGAGTGTGGAATTTAAAGTCATCGAGACTGACCCAGCAGAGTACTGTGTTGTTGCTCCAGATACTGAAATCTTTTGTGAGGGAGAGCCTGTTAGACGGGAGGATGAAGATAGGTTGGATGAAGTAGGTTATGATGATGTTGGTGGAGTCCGAAAACAGATGGCTCAGATCCGTGAGTTGGTGGAATTGCCGCTGAGACATCCACAGCTCTTTAAATCGATTGGTGTGAAGCCACCTAAAGGAATTTTACTTTACGGACCTCCTGGTTCTGGGAAGACGCTGATTGCCCGTGCTGTTGCCAATGAAACTGGTGCCTTTTTCTTCTGCATTAATGGGCCAGAAATCATGTCTAAATTAGCTGGAGAGAGTGAAAGCAATCTTCGTAAGGCATTCGAGGAAGCTGAGAAGAATGCACCATCTATCATTTTTATTGATGAGATCGACTCTATCGCTCCCAAAAGAGAGAAGACAAACGGTGAAGTTGAGAGGAGAATTGTTTCCCAGCTGTTGACTCTTATGGATGGTCTGAAATCTCGTGCACATGTTATTGTTATGGGGGCTACAAACAGACCAAACAGCATTGACCCAGCTCTGAGGAGGTTTGGTAGGTTTGACAGGGAAATCGACATTGGTGTTCCAGATGAGATTGGACGTCTTGAGGTGCTTCGTATCCATACTAAGAACATGAAGCTCTCAGAGGATGTAAGTTAAAAAATTAATTTTAGGTTCCTTCGGCTTTTCTTAAATCTATTTTCTTGTGGTTTAGTCTGCTAGGTGTCTGCTTGACATTTTCTTTTACAGGTTGATTTGGAAAGGATTTCAAAAGATACTCATGGTTATGTCGGTGCTGATCTTGCTGCTCTCTGTACCGAAGCTGCACTACAGTGCATCAGAGAAAAGATGGATGTGATAGACTTGGAAGATGAAGAGATAGATGCTGAGATACTCAACTCAATGGCCGTTACGGATGAGCACTTTAAGACTGCTCTTGGAACAAGCAACCCCTCTGCTCTGCGTGAAACAGTAAGTTTTCAACATTTGAATTGGTCATTATGAAATGGTTGAAAGAGCTCCTTACCATGGTAGTCTGACTTGATGGCTTTTAATGAACAGGTTGTTGAAGTTCCTAATGTCAGCTGGCAAGACATTGGTGGTCTTGACAATGTCAAGAGAGAGCTTCAAGAGGTAATAGTCTACATGGTTTTAAGCTTTGTTCCTCTTATTCCTCCGTTATTTTTCTGTATGTGCTCATTCCAACAATATTTTTTCTTATTGTAGACGGTTCAATATCCAGTGGAGCATCCTGAGAAATTTGAAAAGTTCGGTATGTCTCCTTCCAAAGGAGTTCTGTTCTATGGCCCTCCTGGATGTGGGAAAACCTTATTGGCTAAAGCAATTGCCAACGAATGCCAAGCGAACTTTATCAGTATTAAGGGTCCGGAGCTTCTCACTATGTGGTTTGGGGAGAGTGAGGCCAATGTTAGAGAAATTTTTGACAAGGCCAGAGGGTCAGCACCTTGTGTTCTCTTCTTTGATGAACTTGATTCCATTGCCACCCAGGTTTATTGTTTTTATTCTACTATATATTTCTTGCATATGTTCTCTGCTCCTGTCAGTTATATTCTAAGCCTTCTCTCTCTTTTCTCCCCCTTTGCAGAGAGGAAGCAGTGTTGGAGATGCAGGTGGTGCTGCTGATAGGGTACTTAACCAGCTTTTGACTGAAATGGATGGGATGTCAGCAAAAAAGACCGTCTTCATAATTGGTGCTACCAACAGGCCTGATATCATTGATCCTGCACTTTTGAGGCCAGGACGTCTTGATCAGTTGATCTATATTCCATTGCCTGATGAAGCCTCTCGCTTCCAGATCTTCAAGGCCTGCCTAAGGAAATCACCTATTGCAAAAGATGTTGACCTTTCAGCCCTTGCCAAGTATACTCAAGGATTTAGTGGAGCAGATATTACTGAGATATGCCAGAGAGCTTGCAAGTATGCTATTAGAGAGAACATTGAGAAAGTAAGTTTCTTCATACTCTACTGAAAATAAATTTTATGAACATTGCTTTTCATGAGGGTTCATTTATCTTCACTTCTTCATGGGTTTAAAATGGAAGAGTCACTTTGATTAGGACCACTAGTATTAGAGTCATACCTTTTGAGAAATCCTGAATAGTAGATAATGCCTATATTCTTTTAGCTTCTTAGATGCGTTCTTGTAGGCGATGCTATGACTATCACTTTTTGTAAACTTGGTCGGGTTTTAGTTGTTTTTCTCGACAGTAATGACTTTTTGTAAACTTGGTCAGGTTTTAGTTGTTTTTCTCGACGGTAATGCCATTAGTGATTCTTTTGTGCTTGATGCATGTGTATGTGTTTACATACGGTCTTAAGTGAATATGATGTTTAATTATTTAATTTTTCAAATGCTGCAGGATATAGAGAAGGAAAGGAGAAGAAGTGAGAATCCTGAGGCAATGGAAGAGGATGTTGATGATGAAGTGGCAGAGATCAAGGCTGCACATTTTGAGGAGTCAATGAAATATGCCCGCAGAAGTGTGAGTGATGCTGACATTCGCAAGTATCAGGCCTTCGCTCAGACTTTACAGCAGTCCAGGGGTTTCGGATCCGAGTTCCGTTTTGCTGATGCATCAGGAGCAGCTACAGGGACCACCACCTCAGGTGCTGCTGATCCTTTCGCAGCTTCTGCTGGTGCTGCCGATGAAGACGACTTGTACAGTTAGTTCTTCTACGATGACGCTGTTGGTTTTATTTCTCCATGTTAGCATTGTGTATTCGTTGCTATCATCCCTGGATGGAGGGGGATGGGTATGATGAGGATTCCTGTTGGGGAATGTTAATCCAGATCAGTGGATTCTTCCCTTCTGATGGTTGGTCGTCTACTGGCTTCACCTGGTTAAGTTTTATTGTTTATTTATGTAAGAACTCCGAGGATTCTTCTTTAAAACCCTTTGAAGCCCGTTTCCCTTTGTTTAAGAAGTATATGGTCGGGTTAATGAAAACTTCTTTCTACAGCTTTTGTTTGACAGCTTTATTACTGAAATATATAGTTAATGGTTTAAATTAAATTCTTAGTATTATCAGAGCAAAGGCTATAGGCTATGGGATAGAGTGTTAACTCTATCCTCTCAAAAGGGAGGACTGATTAGATGAAGGAGTGTTTTTTACGCTATGGGATAAAAGAGGTTAGGCTGGTGAACTTTGCCTGTCTAGTTTTTATTTTATTTTTAATAGAATAAAAGCTAGATGGGTGGTTTTTAAATCTATTTTTAACCGTTGGAATATTGAACTTTAGCCGTTGGATGAAATTTTTATTCAGACGGGTGAACTTCATACGTCTGAGATTTAGACGGTTGATGTTCATCCGTCTAGTGAAGACTGGAGAGCACTCATTCGATTGAGTTTGAAGGAGTGGTTGGTAGACTTTGGGTGAAAAAGTGTCTTCTTTCTATCTATAGTAGAGTCTAATTTGATCAAACTCATTCACTTTGAGGGAAAGCACTTTACCCATAGCCCTTGCTCTCATAACAATTCATCCTGTCAATTTTCTAAGAACCCTATTATTGGGGCTGCAGACCTTGGCTCATAGGGACTTACAAGATGACAAAATAGGATTATCTTGAATCCAACTCAAAAACCTTTTATCTTAGTATTTTATATTATACCTAAACTGCCCTTAGATTAATTAGTGTTAATTAGTTAAATTAATTGAGATTAGTAATTAGATTAAATTAATGGTTAGATTTAAAGTTAGTATTTGAAAATCAAATCAAAATCAAATTTAACTTACGGCCGGGAAAATATGAACTCCCAGATGTAAATAAGAAACGCATATAATCCAGCAGTAAAATGGTGTATACGGTTGGGTTCGTGGATATCGACCCAGCCATAGGAAAAACTTACGGTCATGTTTTTTAGGAATCCAAGCCGTAAGATAAACTAGCTCAGTAGTGTACGGTTGGTTTTTATGCTTGAAACAACCGTAGAGATAAGCTACGACTGGGTTTTCTAGTATTCCAAGCCGTAAGTGACCCTGAATTTGTTTGATTTTCTCCAACGAAGTTGAGATTAAACACTAATACTTATTCATTGACACTAAGAAGGAAATTTATAACATTTTTTATTGAAGGGAATGCCATTACATTAAGGGAAAAGACATAAAGTAGAAACTAATGTTACATGATAAGTTAAAGAGAGAAATATGCGCCCCTTTCCATCAATCATAGAACTCTTGATTCTTGAATTTTTCGCCAAAGATATCTTTATAACGGCCTTCGAAATTTCACAACATAGTTAAAATGAGCTTAGTGAAGTTGTATTTTCTCCACTGTAGATGGTGGGATTGATCTTCATTGATTCCACCATAGTCGATCTAAAATTTTCACATCGGCTATAGAGTAATTTGAATCTTTCTTGATGCTTTGGTATGATCTTCCATTTCGATTGCCGTATAACGATGTAAAAATTATAAAGAACCGAGGGTTGATATATGTTGATGTTCATCTCTTGATCATGCTGTGTTGTGCTCGTCCATGCGCGAGCTATGACAACATCTTCTCTAGTTGTGAACCTAACAACCATGGGTTTGTTTTTTTGTTTTTTTGGATTATGAATAAATGAGAAGTATTTATTGAGAAGAGAAACAATTTGAGAGGAGAAGTAAATAGGATGTGTGTTTCTTGAGAAGAGAAGAGAAGAGGGTGTACTATATTTGTAGATGAAAGACCCCAACGGTTGGAAATTTTGAAAAACCCAGCCGTTGGGTAGTAGTTGTACAATTTTGTCTTGGAAAATATAGCCTTTTTAGGGAATCTTAGTTGTTTAGGCTAGGAAATGAGTGTGGCGACCTAGCCGTAGAATGCCCCACGGTTACTTACGGCTAGGTTAATGCACAGACCGAACCACAAAACAAAACTCAAAGGCTTTTACGGCTAGGTCAATTTGAAAAGCTATCCGTAAACTACAAATGAGGTTTTTACGGTTGGGTTTTCTAATAATCCTTACGGTAAAACTGAAATAAATTCCATTGTGTCAAGTTTTACTGCTAGGTTTTCTGGCCGTATTGTAAACTCAGGGTCACTTACGACCAACTTTGAAGCTGAATCTAGCCGTAAACCTGACAAAATTGAAAGAATGACATATTACTGTTAGGTTCACTAAACTCGACCTAGCCGTAAGTGACTCTGACTTTTCATTTTTTAACTAAATTTTATGATGTTTTGCATTGTATTTGGAATCACACAATAAGAAAACCAATTATCATCCATTTATACTAACTAAATTAATATCCATAAATCCAGAAATTTAAACATACCTAAATATCCATAAATCCATAAACTAAAGAAAGTACTAAATATCCATATCCGCAATAACATAAGAAAACTTTCAACCTCGACCTCTTCCTTTTGTTTTACCACGACATCCACCTCGATATTGACCTCCACCTCAACCTTTACCTTGAGGTTGGTCTTGAACAATCTCTTCATTTGAACCTAAGTTAGATGAAGAACCAGTGGGAGTACGAGTAGGTGTTTCATAGCTACCAGATTCGGACCTATCTCTCTTGGAACCCCTTGTTTCTTCATCATTGTTGTACCGATATAAATATGCAGAGTTATGGTCAGGTAGTTATTCAATGTTACCTCGCAGTCGTCTTTGATCGTCAACCCTCAATACTGAACCACCATCAATACAACGACCCATGTCCTTCACCAACCACTTAGCACACTCGACCTATTTTGGAATTAAAATTTTCTAAATTTTAAATCTTTATACAAATTTTTTAAACTAATACAATAAGAAATAAAATAGTATATGTACCACCATAAGAAATCTCTTATTCCAATAACTTGCTCACTTAGATGAACTTGGATGATCCATAATGTTTTCGAAATATGGTATCGCTTCCGCATCTATATTGAGCACATAAGGATGACCCCATATGTTAAACCATATCAAGTACTTATCCTCGGCTAGTTTTGTGCCACTAAAGTGTTCATATCCACTCATATCAACTTGGTAGGGGGCTCAAATACGACCCTTCCAATCGTCGAGAGACGGTACAAGATTCTAGTATTATTAATCAAGAGCCTAGAGTTTCCTCTTTCCATTTTAAAGTGTTCATCCTCATCATAAATAATTCTCTGCACAACTCCAATTTGACGTAGAGTTCTATGAGGGTTTTAAATGACATACCTTGTTGGAGTGGTCCGTTGTAGGTTGACGCATCCGTAAATAAGGGTTCTACCAAGCCTGCAGTACGGGTCAAACTCCACATCGTTGACAGTCAGAACGTCCAATTGACCCCTCATCTGAACCATCTTACCCTCTTTGTCCTTCTCCTGATTTCTTTTGAATGGATATCTGCTTTCTGTTAGAATAGGGAAATGCCAATTTTGATCCTTCATTTGTCTCGTCAAGGTAGGAAAATGGTCGTAAACTCATGACTGCACAAAAAGAGAGTTTATATTAAGCACAAATAAATTTAAAAAGTGAACAAATATTGGTGATGTAATACAAAATTTACCTGGAGAATACGAACATTCCCCGCAATTTGTGTTTGGTTCCACCTTGAAGCTTTACCACGACTCTCAAGCAAGAAAGAAAGGATTCCAGTTCCCCACGAGTACTCTGTTACCTTGTCCAACTCCGAATCAAGACTGAGATGTTGCAAAAGTTGTACATAGTAAGCGTTCACTCTGTTACCGTAATATCAGGGAAAATGATGGTGCCAAGTGCATACAACAAGTAAGTTGTAGCTGTATGTCTAACCATTGCAACATCTATATTCCTATCCTTGGAATTCTGGAACTTAGCCCTCAAACGAGTCAAATTTATCTTTCTTGACATGGATGGCGTATCCATTGCACCATCCTTATCCTTCTTCCTTCTATTGACGAACTCATGTTGTCCCTTCGCCTTTCTCCGGCTCCAACCTCAAACTTTTCTTGGGATTCAGTCTTGTCCTATCCAAGACATGCTTCAGCCAACTTAAAAAGATCTTCAAAATAAAGAGAGTTGTCGAAACCCTCTTGCGCGGCTTTTCCATCAACGAACAAGCCTGTAATTTGGAGGGCATCATCGGGAGTGATAGTAATCTCGCTTACCGGAAGATGAAGAGTATTTGTCTCAGGAAAATACCTCTCCCTGAAAGAGAAAACTGTAACCACATCGTACTGCTTCTGCACAGTGACTATTGCATACCATAAACCCAAAGCTTGTATAAGGACTACCACCGCATCGCTCTCGTTATCCAAGACCAAAAACCCGCCCTTTGGTGTTTGAGTTTCGGGACCGCTGTGGTTTGATCCTACATAAACAATGGAATAAACATTAATAATAAGACATAAGATTTATCTTTAGATTAAATTAGATTATTACCAACGCCGAACAGACCCTTGCCGCCCATGAATGTTGGTAACCAAATAAGATGAAATATATATTCTTAGATCACCCCAAGGTCTTCCATTCTGCTTTCCGGGCAAGAGAACCATGTTGTTAATCACTTGAGTTGCTGTAAGAGGAGCTGGCTTCTTCTATTTCTCTTTTCCTTTCCCATTAGCATCAGAGGGACCAACCAATGGAACAACACTTGTATCGCCCCAATGTTTTTCCACAATCTCAGGTTGTTATCGTTGTTGAGAAAGAACACGTGCACGTTCAATTACCTCTTCTCTTGGTTCACCAATAACCAGTGCACCTTTCTTCCTTTTGTCCGCACCCAAATTTTTCTTGTGATGGGGGGTTGGAGTCACATTAGCTCGTGGTGTTACCTCTTGTGTTCTTCTCTTCTTCTTGTCCTTCCGTGGCCTAAGAAAAATTAAAAAGGCATGATCAATACATATAACAAGAAAACATAACTAAAGAAATAAAGATCCAAAAAATTGACACTTCAAAACAGAAAACTCATAGTGGTTTACGACTGGGAAATGCTACTTACGGTTGGGTAAAAAATGTTTACGGCTGGCTTCTCCAAGCACTGACCTAGCCGTAAAACATAAAAAAAAATTCAACCCAAACTCAGGGTCAGTTACGACTAGTAAATACTATTTATGGTTGGATTAAAAATGTTTACGGATGGCTTCTCCAAACACTGACCTAGCTGTAAACCATAAAAAAATTCAACCTAAACTTAGGGTCATTTACTACTAGGAAATATTATTTACGGCTGGGTCGAGTTGTTTTACGGTTGGTAAACTAAATAAAAAAATTTAAACCGAACTCAGGGTCACTTACGGCCAGGATTTCCAACTTACGGTTGGATTTTCAAATTTTATCCTAGGCCTTTACTAAATTGTTTACGGTTAAGAATGTTTAATTTCCTAACCGTAATAAAACACTTACAGTATTTACGGCTGAGAGTTTATAACTTCCCAGCCGTAGAAGGGAGAAATTAAATTTTAAAGTTCTTCTTTTTTCCAGCCGTATATCTGTATTTACGGCTAGGAAATCCACATTTCCTAGCCGTAGAAGTTACAAAACTGTTTTTTAAAACCCTAAATCTAACAAATAAACCCTAATTAACGAATAAAATTTAATAGAAAAACGATGGGTTTTTCGATTCATACCTTAAACGAGCCATTTCTGGTGGATTAGGAGGAGGTTGATCTTCTTCTTCACTGCTCGATTCGTGTTGTGGCTCTTCGGGTGCAAAAGAACTTGAATCTTCTTCAACTGATTGATTTCTTCTTCTTTGTAAATTGTTTGCTTGCTTTGTTTCGTTGGACCTCATGGTGTTTCATAGAAAAGAGTTTAAACGTCGATGAATTTTTTTTTGAATCGTCAATGAATCGTCGAGTGATGAACGAGAATATAAAAGATGAAGAAGTTTTACGGCTGAGAGGAGAAGAGAAGAGGAAGAGGAATATGAAAAGTAAATTAACTTTAGTTTTTTTTTTGTATTAGATTTATTGTAATTATTGAGAAAGAGTATTTTTAACCTTTAACATAACTATTGACTCACCCCATATTTTCCATTTAGGACATATTAATCCACTGCAGCGCTCATAAAAACAAATCTGCAGCCCCAATAATAAAGGTGTTTTCTAACCATCAAATGCAAACAACAATCTCAATTCTGAAATGAAACCCGAGGAATACAGGAGCAAGTAACTAATGCTCATTTAGAGCAGCAAGATCAGTACCATGTCAGGTGTTGGCGGCTTTTCGCAGAGGTACCAGCTGAGCATGAGAGCTCTGATGATAATTTTTGGGTCAAGGAAGGGTATGTTTGTAATATATGGTCTAATAATAAAATTCTTTTACCCAGTGTGATCACGTTCCTCCAAAATACTCCTCGTCGGCCTAGCGCTTTAGACAGTCAGATTTCACATATCTAGTAGACTAGGACCGATATGTATAATTTGTAACTTGGCTATCTTTTTCTTCCCCTAATCATTTTTTCTCAATGGTGATTTATTGGAATAGTTTTGTAAGCTTTTCAGGGTATGTAACATCTTCACTTAGGCCAACTCATATGGGAAAAAACCCATCCTCAAGCCTGCGATTGTCATAAGATGCAGACCAAAAAAATGCTACTATGGCAAATATATACTCCACATATCAATCAAGTCCATAGAGAATAGTCCAAAATATCATCGGATGACTGCATACATTGTTGTTTTGTTTTATACCTCACCCGGCCATTCTATCACCGGATGTATATTTTTCTTGGGATAATTAGAAAAATGCCCTAAAAATGCATGCCCCGTTGGGAAAATGCCCCACAAAATTAAAATTCAGGGAAAATACCCCACCGTCCACTTTTCCATCAATTTGGTGTTAAATGGCACACAAGTTCTTCACACACGTGGGACTTTAAACAAAACTACCCTTCATATTCCCTTCTAATCCTAATTTTTTTGAGGGCTACAAAAAACTATCTAGGGTTATTTTTTCCAAATTAGTTTTTTTACAATTCTTTTTACAAATTTTTTTTTTTATAATTTTTTTTACAATCGACAATTATTCAATGATTTTAATAAAAAATTATCAAAAAAAGTTATCAAAAAAATATTTGAAAAAAATGATATTTCTCTAAATAAAAATTAGAAAAAAAAATTTGTAAAAAAAAAAATTTGTAAAAAAAAGAATTTGTAAAAAAAATATTTTCGTAAAAAAAACTAATTTTTGTAAAAAAGATTGAAAATAAAAATATTTTTTATATTAGTTAAAGTTAAAGATTAAAAAAGTTATGATTGGAAGAGGATATTAAGGGTAGTTTTGTCTAAAGTCCCACGTGTGTGAAGAACTTGTGTGGCATTTAACACCAAATGGATGGAAAAGTGGACGGTGGGGCATTTTCCCTGAATTTTAATCTTGTGGGACAATTTCCCAACGGGGCATGCATTTTTAGGGCATTTTTCCAATTATCCCATTTTTCTTAGTAACAATTTGAAAGAGGATATATCTAGAGTTCATGGAGACATTTGCGGATGTTTAACTAGATTCCTATAGGGAGAGAAGTCTCCACGAGTCTCTAATCATAATATGTATTATTGGAATTATCCTTAATAAAATTGTGGATGTATAAACATCTATATGGTATGAGTTGCACTTGTACAAAATTAGAGTTCAAGTAAGTGCACTAGGATATTAACCTTGTACGGGTAGGATGAATTCAAGCAAAAGCATTATGCAACAACGTCAAGTTCGATCAATGGGGGAAGGTTTCTCCCAATGCCCCTGAATGAGAAGAAATACACGATTCTTTAAGTGAAAATTGTTGGTAGTAACTTTTTAGTTTTTATTCGAAATTTAAATTGGCTTGCTGCTTGTATCAGATGCAACGGATGCGAATAAGTGAAGATCACATATCCTCATTCATCGTCTGTTTTGATAATAATGACTAGCAAAGACTTTGATAATAATGACTAGCAAAGACGTATGCGAGATGCATTTGCCGTGTCGTTCTAGCGCATCGTTTTGCAGGCACATGCGGTGCACGAAAAATTCAGAGTTTTTTTTTTTTTTTGGCAGAAAATGCAACTTCACATCGGCATTGTTTTTTCCTTTCAATGTCTGATTCCCTATATATATCAGGTCCTTAAAGTTTCATTTGCTTTACGATGCGTTGTGGGTCATTCCATGTAGATATTGCCTTTCATTCCATTTCTCAAGTAACATGAGTCATTATATACTCAGTAGCCATGTGAAGAATGTTAAAAGAGAAATGAAATGTTGAACTAAAAGTGATTGAACCAGACACAAAAGATATGAGATTTTCTTTTCTTTACTTGGTTCCTACTATTCCAGTGTGAGTACCCTCCTCGTTGGTCATTCGCTTCGCCAGTCCAAAGTCAGATATCTTGGGGTTAAGATGTTCGTCTAATAAAACATTCCAAAGCTTCATATCTCTATATACAACTGTGAATTCTGCCCCCTCATGCAAGAATGCAAGACCTTTTGCTATCCCAATGCAAATTTTAACTCTAGTTTCCCAATTCAGTCTCTCTTTTAGATTTGTTCTGGAAGAACCTTCAAAAAAAATCAACCAAGTTAGTAAGGAAATGAACATGAATTTGGAGTAAATAATACAACTTGCATGTTGTCAATTACCAAATAATGCCTAGTCTAAACTCTCATTAGCCTGGTATTCCTTCCTATACCAATAGGAACTTGTTATCCGCTGCAACACAATGCCCAAACAATGTAACGATATTTTGGTGTCTCAGTGTAGACAGGGCGTTTATTTCACTTGCAAATTCTCTGTGTCCTTGCAGTGAATCTGGAGAAAAGGATTTTCACTGCAATTGCACCTTTATCAGGGAGAACTCCGGCCCTGAAAGGCTAAATAAAAAAACATTAGACAACAATCCGATGTAGCAGTGGGACTTTAATTAGCGTATACAAAATTCATTGATTTAACAAAGTACCGATACTACCTCAATAATCCATACGTGCAAGGAAGAGAAATTGAAGAATCAAATTATGAACATAGAAATTAAGAAATAAGTCCATAATTAAATTATGGGATAATTATAGAAATGCCCCAATTTTGGGGGTCACTATGTACTTCTGCCCCGAGTTTTTAGAATTAATAGAAATGTCCCATTCCGTTAATTTTTCCGTAAAATTTGCGCGTGCGAGTTCGCATGTGCGAAATTTGACTTAAATACCTCCATACTTCATCAATGCCCTAAAAAAGACACTCCTCTTGGAAAAATGCCCCAAACAGATTAAGGTAACAAAAATGCCCCAAGCAGAAAAAGGTAACAAAAATACTCCAAAAACAGAAACATGAAAAGTTAATAAACATAAGATTACATATACTTAGGAATTCTTACATAAAAACAAACAAAAACAGGAAAACACAAACATAAATTATCTTAGGAAGTCTTATAGGACCAAAAGTTAGAAGAAAACATAAGATTACATATACTTTGAGTTTGACTTTCTTTGCGTTTTCTGATCCGATTCAATAACATTGTTTTGGTTCCTAATGTTAGCTATGCCATTGTAAATCTGATGAAAAGCAGGAGCATATGCAGAAGAGGTGGATGGTGCAGTATCAGTTACATTCCTTTTAGCAGCAGGGGCAAGTGAAGAAGAAGAGGGTGTTGGAGTGGTTAACGTCTTCTTTTTGGAAGCACCAACATCAACAGAAGAAGAAGAGGGTGTTGCAGTGCCGGAAGATGTCTTCTTTTTGGACACTCCAACAGGTGTTGATTTGCTTGAAGATGCAGTTGTTGAAGCATATTTCTTCCTTCTCTTCTTTGGGGTTACAATTCTCTCAACAACCGTATCTCCATCAACCAAACACTCTTTTCTAACACTTTTCTTATTTACATTTGATCCAACTGGTCCACCTTGGCAAGTTCTGTTGTTGTGATCAAAACCACCACATGTACTACACTTTCTAGTTTTCTTTTGGCTATTCTTCTCCATCCAAGATTTCTTCCTTTTCACACAAGGTCTACCTGGCTCTCTTAGTTTTATTGGATGTTGAAGGTTCACACCAGACTACACAAATGAAGATAGATGTTAGGGTTAGGAAACTTTATAAATACTCAGATTTAGAAAAACTAATAAAATACTAAAGAAAGCAATAGTACAAAAAAAAAAAATTATTTTTAAAAAAGATTCTCAAAACAAGCACTAAAGTATACCTTATTTCCCCAATCATCAATGTCTCACCATGGTTGAATTGACCAAGAGTAGGTGGTCCTATACATGTCCACAGTGTAGTATTTACTACAATACCTGCAATCATTCATTACGCATTCATTTCATATGATTCATTGCATTCTTTAACAAATATGAACTATGTTGAAAAAGTAGGAAATGAACTCACATTGTCCAATCGGGATTCAGTCTAAGCAAAACACAGGTTGCATGCTGACATGGAAACTTCCTCAATTGCCTTTGTCTGCAAGTGCAAGTTTGATTTTCAATATCAACCACAAACTCTGTCTTTGTGATTTTATTAATGACCTCATATGTCTTCAACTCCACTACAGGTTCAACATCAAAGTTCCCTCTAAGCTCATTCATTACATGAATGAGCTTTTTTGCTTCAGGTACCAGGTCACCAATATTCCATGTTGCAGCTAGTTGTCTTCTCTTGAAATACAAGCCATTAGCCAACTGTGTATACATTGTGGTTAACTTGACCACAGTTTGGTTTCTAAGATTCTTACACATGGCATTAAAACTTTCTGAAAAGTTACTATTTAGATGCTCACAAGCAACATCATGTGGGAACCATGCCCTTGCCCAGCATTTTGGTTCCAAATCTAGCAAATATTTTTGTGCATCATCATTTAATTCTAGCATTTCATCCATATGTACCTAAAAAATTACATGTGTGAACATTTCATCCATCATGTGGGAACAATATAGTAATTGAGTAATCAAAAAATTACAAGAATTCGGAAAATTATACCTTCCAGTGATGCACTTTATATGCTTTTGCAGCATGCCAGAGAAGATTTTTCAATTTATGACACTTGAATCCATTGCTCTGAAAATTCTGGTAGAGATGCCTGCAAATTTAACAATATCAAATATTCTACACAAATGGTGGTATGAATAATAAACAAGTATAAAATAGATATTACCTAAAGCAATATCTGTGATTTTCCAAAGGGAATAATTCTTTCACTGATTCCAGAAGTCCCTTTTGTCTATCAGATAAGAATGTCAATCCAACCCTATTTGACACCTTTTTCTTCGGCTCTTTTAAGAAAATGTTCCAATTGGCTTCATTTTCTGACCTACATACAGTCATACCAAGGGGGAAGAGTGCATTTCCAGCATCTAAAGCAGTTGCACAGAGCATTACACCACCTAGCTTACCAGTTAAGTACATTCCATCCAACTCTACAACCAACCTACAACCATTCAAGAAGCCTTTAACCTGTGCATCATATATTAGGGTCAAACTCTCGAATCTATCATGTTAACCATCATTGGCATAAGTGAAGTTGGCTATGCTTCCAGGGTTCAAAGTTGTAACAGCATGAAAAAGTTGGGGAACTTTGGTATAGCTATCTTCAAACCTACCATTCAACCTGGCTAGAACCAAATTCTGGCACCATAAAAGTTATAAAGATCAATAAAATAACATATTGGACATAAAATTAAAAATAAAGAAAGAAATAAGAAACTTTCTTACCCTTGCGTTACGTGCAACTCACAAAGGAATTTCAATTTGCAATTGTGGCCAGATGATTTCTTTTGCAATTTGTCTCGCAGTTTTGACTGATGAAGAAGCATCCAATGTTTCATACAAGTAGTCAGCTACAAATTTGGAATTGCATTTTGGATTTGTAACTCCACTTCTAGTAGCACATGTGTGTTCTATATTGCAACTCCTAACTGTGATAGTCTTCTCACCAGGAATTGCTCTTGCCCTCACATGCCACAGACAGTTCTTGGTTTGTTTGAGCTTGCAAACAGCATACAGTCTCATCTTATCTGTCTTGGTTACCTCATAGTGCATACGGTGAAGTACTGCATACGCCCTTAGATGCTTCCTGAAAGCATATATATCTTCAAACTTCTGCGCATTGCATAACACACCGGGTTCAACATCTGGAATTTCTTCTCCAACCATTCCCATACTTGAGGAACCCAACTCATGAATACCAAAATTTGCTTCCCACTGAGCTGCTTCCTCTTCTGTCATTCCATTCTCATCACCACCCACATTCTCATTAGCATTGGTTCTCTCATCATCTTCATCTCCATCTCCATCTTCATCTCCATCTTCATCTTCATCTTCACTAATATCATGTTGGAATGTTGGGCTATCATCCGGATGACACTGATCCTTAGCCTCATTCTGTAGATTCACTTGAGCTTCACCAATATTAGCTTGTGTAGTTTCTTCACCGTTGCATACAACACTAGCTTGTGTAGTAATGACTACAGGCTCATTCCCACCTTCATGAACAAAGTTTAATCTTGTTGCTCTTCTCTCAGTCATGTGATGCTGATGTACCAACTGTTTAGAAACTAGTCTTGGACTCCTCCTTATAGTAGGCTTCTTATATACTTTTTTTTTGAGAACTAGTTACACTGCCACTGCCACTAAGTACACCACTAGTTGGTACATCACCATCAACCATATTTGCAACAGTACCACCACCAATTGGTACATCACCATCAACCATACAAACTTGTAATTGAATAAAACCATCTTCATCTGGTTTCCCTAGGTTCAACATTCTAACAAAGTCCTTTTCACATTCACATTGATCATTATCCTTATCAAACAACATAAGATTCATTCTGGGATTCATACCCAAGGTTATCATCCTATCTTTTACCATTTGTATAAAACTATGACCACTAAGACCAGCAGCTACACCAACAAAGTATAAAGGTTTATACTTTTCTGCCCCATTTATCACAGTAACTATAACATCCATATCCATTTTAATCCTACAAAAAAAAGAAACAATATTAAAATCACCAAAACATGTATAAAATCACAGATACAAAACACAACCAAAACATGCACCAAATCACAGACAAAAAACACAAACAAAACATGCACCAAAAATGCTAAAAACAGCACCAGACCACCCTGCCAGGCCTGCATCACCATCATACCACCCCTGCCAGGCCTGGCAGACCACCCAGACCACCCATGCCAACCCCTGCCAGGTCTGCAACACCACCCTTCACCCCTGCCAGGCCTGCAACACCACCAGACCACCACACCACCTGCCACACCTGCAACACCACCACACCACCAACCCACACACCTGCAACACCATCAGACCACCACACCACCAACCCACAACACCAAACCTGCAAAACAACCCCTACAACACCAGCAGACCACCACACCACCCCTGCAACACCACCCAGACCGCCACACCACCCCTGCAACACCACACCACCCAGACCACCAAACCACCCCTGCAACACCACCCAGACCAC
>JAJJMC010009062.1:1234192-1272564 GCA_023531435.1 Papaver californicum
GACCACCAAACCACCCCTGCAACACCACCCAGACCACCACACCACCCAGACCACCACTACACCTGCCACACAACCACCATCACACCACAGAACCACCACCACAACACAATTTCATACAGAAGTTCCTTAAATCTTATTCACAGAAGAAGAACAAACCCATTCAATACAACACGATTTCTGAACCCTAAATGATATCACAAACCCTAAATGTTAGAACAATTTCTCAATTCCATCTTAGCATAAACCCATTCAATACAACATCAAAAATCTCCATTGGACATTAAACTCCCAATCAATGAGATCAATTTAATCTTAAACATGGAAAAAAAGAAAAACCCCCAAAATTCTAAGAACTCTAAATGTTATTCATAGAAGAAGAAGTGAAAAACCCCCAAACCCATTAATCTTCACAAACATGAACCGAAGTTCCAAGCGTCTTAACTGAGCTTCCTTTTCGGCCGAAAAGCCTCTCTCCCTGTCGCAAGCTATCTCTGCTTGTGTTGAAGACGAAGAACAAACTCGTTCTTCTGTTTCGCTGAGAAGAAGAAACAATTAGACCTAAGCCCGTGTGATCCATACGTGCAACAATGGAATCTGACCCAACCGTCGGATGACCTACCACGTGAGAAGCACGTGACTAAGATTGATTTCAACCGTTCAATTAAAGAGGGGTATTTAAGTCAAATTTCGCATATGCGAACTCGCACGCTCAAATTTAACGGAAAAATTAGCGGAATGGGGCATTTCTATTAATTCTGAAAACCCGGGGCAGTAGTACATAATGACCCCCCAAAATTGGGGCATTTCTATAATTATCCCTTAAATTATAAGAACAAACTTTTGAAATCCCTAATTTGTAAACAATCTAATATCTGAGACATCGAGATAAACGCATAAATTTCTACAACAAAATAAAATGTTCGAGTAGATGAAATTTCCGATCTTTTATAACTTTCCATCAATTAACAACCAAACAAATCAAGATTAATTCAAGGAATAAAAGGATTAAGAAATTACAGAGAATATACTGTAAATTTAAACATAAGAAATTGAAATTGAAAACTGAATTTATAAGAAATTGAAATT
Source organism: Papaver californicum (assembly GCA_023531435.1). NCBI lineage: Eukaryota > Viridiplantae > Streptophyta > Magnoliopsida > Ranunculales > Papaveraceae > Papaver > Papaver californicum. The sequence continues at coordinate 1,235,279 of JAJJMC010009062.1, forward strand.
GAAGCTAATGAGTAATTTATTTGAAATTGAAGCTAACGATTATTACAAATCAAATTAAAGATCACTTACCGATTATCAACAAAACTAAATCATTAACAAATCAACAAAGAGAGTTGTGCCGATTTCAAATTAGGGGTCAAGTATGCAACCACTAGCCATATAAATTTGGGAAACAAATCGGAAATGGTGTTGAACCCAAATATTAGCATTGTATACCGGAACGATTTAAAACCTTATCGCCATATTATAGTTTCTTCTTTTTTCCTGTAATTTTCGGTGAAATTAGGTTGGGATTTCTAAGTTTTCGGTGAAAGAGGTTTGGTTTCTTCTTAACACCGTTCGAATAGATTTTAGCTTTAGATATTAGAACATAAAAAATATCGGAAAAGACCTCAATGTTTCAGGTAGGTTAAGATTTAGGATTGGGGTGTTTTAGTCATTTTCAGGATCCATATAAAAATAAATGGTCCGGTCAAAACTAGGGCTTTACATTATTATAATGAGATAAGAACAGTAGAAAGGGAAATTTGCTGGTTGGTCCAGAAAACCCGGATCCGTTTTATCTATGGTCCATACAGAAAAAGCATTTAAACGGAGGTCCAAAAATGTTTTGGTCTTACAAAAAGACATGACTGCCCTTCTTGTTGTACGTGTGGATATTAGAGAAACAACTTCTCTCTCTGTTTCTTACATTAAAAACGAAATTGAATACCAAAAAAATAGATCTGTATACCAAAAATTCAACAACAAAAACAAAATCGAATACCAAAAATTCATCAACAAAAACAGATCTGAAAATACCAAAAATTTGTCAACGGAAAACGAAATCGAAATCAAAATCATCAACAAAAACATATCTTTTTCATATCATGCTCCTTCACCAAAATTGAAGAAATCAATTAGTAGAAGAAGAGAATAGTACTCCTGCACCACCAACAAAAAAGAAGAAGAAAAGAAGTAGTAGAAGAACAAAAGAAGAAGAAGATCTCTATTAGTCGCCAAAAACAGCACATATTGATCATTTAGTACATATTGGTATGTACTCAAGGAAAATAGGTATTGAAGGAAAAAAATGTATGATCTCACAGTACATATTGATCCAACAATACATATTGATATGTACTGAAGGAAAATAAGTACCGAAAGAAAAAAATATATGATCCTACAGTACATATTGATATGTACTGAAGGAAAATATGTAGCGAAGGAAATAGAGTAGATGATCATATTGATTCAACTGTATATATTTATATGTACTGAAGAAAATATGTACTGGAGAAAAAATTATATGATCCCATAAAACATATTTTTCTTCATATATATTGATATGCACCGAAGGAAAGTATGTACCAAAGAAAAAAGAGTATAATCCCGCAGTACATATTGAAAATAACAACCTTAATAAAAAAAAGGAAAATAACACTAACCCGAAACAAAAAAGAGGAGCAATCATCACTTTAATCGACTAAATCATATCGTTTGAATAGACAACCTTCATCTTCCAACATTGAATATCAAATCAAGATGAAGAAGATTAAAAAGTTTAAACAAAACCCAAAAATTGATGAATTTGTATTTCCTTCTTCTTCTTCTTCTTCTTCTCTATATTCTGTATATTCTCGAATATTCTTCTTCTTCACCAAAATCATCTTCTTCTCCTTCTTACAAATCTGAAATTGAAAACTAGGTCTAAGAAAATCAAAAGTTATTTGCTTCCGAGTAATTGTATATGAATATGAAGATTACATCTCGCCGAATACAAATCTAGAATCAATTTGAAGACCTAAAACATATACAGGGATCGATCAAAGATCTAAGAAGATAACTCATTGTTTCTCTCTTTTTTTAGAACGAAGGTTGTAGACAAAATGACTATTTTGGTATTTAAAGAAACGTATTATTAAGACCCACACGTGTTTGGTGCTGGGAATAAGTTTTTGGACCACTGGTTAAGCTATCTCTAATTGATGGATTAATCATTAAACGGGTCACCAAAAGTGGATTAACTAGTAATTCCTAGCAGTAGAAAACCTGGATTACACATCTTTTTTTTTTCTGATAAAAAAATAATATCTAGATTACGCATCTCAACTTATAGAAGAAAATGTGTTATTTGAATGGTCACTTTTTGGATTGACTTCGGTCAAATCTTCTTTTTTTGCTGTAAACTTTTGGGACTAGTTTATATGAAGAATTGATCTTCAACATACTACTGATCCAACCTATACATGAATTTGACATTAAAATTACGTAATTTATACATTTATCATAGCAGAGACCGCTATTCGATGAATTTTTTGATACACTCGATGAAGAGCAACGTTAAGTTAACTGCCTCTGTTTTCCTAATCCGTATAATGGCAAAGAAGGATCTGGGGAAAATTGTTGCGTGCTTATATGGATATAACATATACCTATATCAGTACTTACTCGGAAGAAGACATGAGGGTAGATTGTGATCATACTCGTCTAATGTACCTAACTGCATTGACAAGGAAACACGCGTTAAAACGAGTGCTCATCGGTGCAGAAGTCCCTCAATCCTGCACCGTTTTACATGATAAATCTAATTTTTTTTTTTAAAAAAAAAAATCATGCGTATCATTGTATCTTACAAGGAATCAAAAACAAATATTAAATCATAAAATCATGATTGCAAAAAAAAGGACCAAATATTTGCTGATGGGTCGGGCATGTTTAAGAAAGTAAAAGCTCGCATCAGGCTTCATGAAATTATTTCGGCCGGCTAGACAAACCCATATCCATGAACTCCTTAGGTATCAGGCAGAACAAAACAGACTACATGACACCAGGTACTTTGTATACCCCTGCGATAATTTTTTTTTTGAAGCATAAACGAAATTTATTAATCCTGAAGAGAAATTACATGGGGTAGGTGGTACCAATAGAGTCGTTTAGTACAATTTGGTTAAGGAAGTCTGGGATTGTCTGGTCCCATATTTTTGTTGATAAATTCTCCGTCTGGATGGCATCAGCAGCATGATTAGCAAGACCATCAACCGCTTGGTTGCTATAATTATGTTGGATGATGCAATGAGGTATTTGATGTGATCTTTGCTTTATCTCTGTGATTATGCCCGTAATATACCAATGTGGTTCCGCGGGAGTTGTTGGAAATCTCAGGAGGTTTTCCGAGTCCGTCTCAAAAATGACTTTCGCCCAAGCTGTATTTGTTGCAGTTCTGGAGGCCAGTAGCATGGCCCAGGTTTCATCTTATAATATCGTTGTGATTCCGAGCGGTTGTGTTATTGCTACCACTATTCTGGTCTCTGAGTTCCTGCAAACGAATCATGCTCATGCTAATACCGGGTGTCCTCTGGCGACTCCATCTGTATTGATCTTAATCCATTCCAAGCTAGGGCCGGTCCATCCCACTGAAATGGTTGTTGTTCTTCTGATGGCATTTGATGGATTAGTAGTCGGTGGGTCGCCAGAGATAATAGGTGGAAGGGCCCTTAATGCCCAGGAGAACTCCTTTTGCTGAGTAATTGCTCTCAATATAATATCTTTAAAGTTGGATGGGATCGATGGAATATACGTTCATTTCTGGTCAACCAGAGAGACCGGAGGAGAAAGCAAAAAGAGGTTATGGTTGAGGGTGGGCTCGGCTGTGTTAAGATCTGGGTAATGGATGTTTGGGGGGAGATAAAACTGGGGAGTTTGCTTATTATCGTGTTCATTGTTCGAGAGGCGAGCTAGAAGGGTATTCCAGACTGAGGTTGCTATTGGACAGCGTAAGAGCAAGTGATATGTCGTTTATGGTTCGATGTTGCACTGGGTACAAAGGTTAGAGTTGGTGATTTGAACGCGAGACATGATGGAAAAGGTGAGAAGACCTTCATTGATTGCTTTCCAAAAGAAAGGCTGTATTTTTGGTGGGCATGATAATGTCCACATGAATTTAGATATTGGGAGGGGGTTCAGAAGCGGTTGTGTATTTTCCGGATTTGGAGTGTGGCTAGATGATCCTATCTTGGGGGCCGTCTTGGGGTAGGTGGATGTTTATAATTTTTTGTTTTGCGAGTGGTGGCAGGATATTGAGTTTATCATGTACCCAATTGTGATTCAGAGGATCAATGATATCTGCTACAGTTTGGATAAGGTAGCACTGTACCGGGTCAAGATTGAGGAAATGTGGAATCCAATTAGAATAGATAGGGGTTGTTAATCCATTTCCCACAGAATGAAAAATATGATTCTGGAAAATGGGTATGAGTGAAGCTAATTGCTTCCACTGTGAACTGGAGGAAGTGTGAGTGAGAGTGGGGCTTTGAAAAATAGGTTGTTGTTGAAGATATTTCTCATGGTAAAGTTTGGAACAAATGGAGTCAGGTTGGTCTTGTAAATTCCAGACCCTTTTCATGAGCAGTTCCTTGTTGTGATCGTTACTTTTCCTAATGCCAAGTCCACCTTCTGAAATTGGTTTGGATAATTTATCCCAGCCAAGAGGATGAAGCTTTTTAACTGAGGAGTCGTGTCCCCAGAAAAATTTTCTGGTGATACGATATATTTGTTTATGTACATGGGTGGGAAGAATTTGGGTTTGCATGAGGTGGTTAGAGGTGGGAGTGAGAGATGTTTTAATCAGTACTAACCTGCCAGCAGGCGTGAGACATTTTGTCATTCATCCTTTCGCATTCCTTGCTAGCCTTTGAATCAAGGGTTCGAAAATGCACCGAGAAGATCTTCCATGTTTAAATTATACCCCTAAATAGATAGGGGGATTCGAGGTGGTAGGCATTCCGAATAGTTGATGTGGATTGTCTATTTCATGTTGATCCAACCTCGGGTGATGAATAATTATGGATTTGGAAGTGTTAATCATCTGTCCCGCAGAAACGCCGTAAGATTGGAGTAGATTCTTGAGGTGATTGCTGCTTTCTGTGGATGCTTTGAATGTGATTAAGAGGTCATATGCATATATTAGGTGTAGGATGGGTGGTGCTTTTTGGGATATACGAAGTCCTCCAATAAGCTCTTGGTTTTCCAGGTTTTCCAGATTTGTGGATAAAATTTCCGCACATATTATAAAAATATAGGACGATGTGGATCCCCCTGTTTTATGCCCCTTGTTGGTGTGATATTTCCGTGCAGGGTACCATTGATATTTACTGAGTACATGGCTGTTGTAACACATATCATAATATAGTCCACAAAGGTTGACGGAAAACCTAGTTTTGTGAAAGATGTTTTGATGAGGCCCCAATCCAAGCTGTCATATGCCTTTTGGATATCTAATTTTAGTGCTATTTTTGGATCTTTGGTTCGGGTGGAAGTTTTAATGATGGAATAATTCTCTTGCAATTGCTATGTTATCATGAATTGATCTTTGGGGGACGAAAGCACTCTGGTAAGGGATTATTAGAAATGGGAGAAGATGTCTAATACAGTTGACTAAAAATTTGGCAATGATTTTATAAGTGACGTTGCAAAGACCTATGGGTCTGAATTGTGATGGTTTTGATGGATGTTCTACTTTTGGAATTAGTGTGAGGTTTGTGTGATTCATAAGAGGGTGAATATTTAGAGAAGTAAAAAAATGCGGACCATAGCTATCAATTGAGTATGAGTGGTTTCCCAGAAGGTTTTAAAGAACTTATTGGCGTAGCCATCTGGGCCAGGAGCTCGATCAGAGTCTATATAAAAGAGTGCTGCTTTGATTTCCATTGGAGTTACCTCATCAGCTGGCGAAGTGCATTGTCTGGGAGTCAATCTTGGGGAGATTGCTCTGAATAGATCATCATCTATCGTTGTGGGAGTTGTTGTACATTGTTTGGTGTAATGAGTGAGAATGAGGTGTATAACTTCATCTTTGTTACCCAATTATTGTGAGGGTCCTGCAGTTGTTGTACCTTGTTGCATCCTCTATGAATGTTTGCCTTGGTGTGGAAGAAGGTTGTGTTGTTGTTGGCCGATTGGAGACATTGAATTCTGGATCTTTGTTGCTAATAGGTTGCATTACATTGTAGGAGAGTCATGTGTTTATTTCTGAGCTCCCTTTCTCTCAATAACCAATAATTTTAAGTGTTTTCTTGTTGTGTAACACATTGTTGTTGGGCTTTCTTAATTTGTGAAGTTGAATTCTTGATCATTGTGGGGAGGTGGCCAAACATTTTCTTGTTCCACTTGGTAAGCGATTGACTGGTTATGATGAGTTTCAATTGAAGGTCCAAAAAAGGCTATGTATCACTTTGCTGGGACCATGCAGTGTCCACCATTTATCTGAGTTGCGGATGAGTGAGCCACAGATGCTCGAATTTGTAGTTTTTTGTTCCCCTCCGGTCAATCATTTTTGTTTGCAACAAGATTGGGGCATGATCAGAAGCAATTATGGGAAGGTGAGTAACTCCTGGATGAAAGTTTATAGTTCGCTAGTGCTGAGTGACTAGGACTCTTTCCAGGCGTTCTAGAATATTATCCTGTCCTAGTTGATTGTTTGTCTACGTAAATGGATCTCCTCGGAATCCCATGTCAATAAAACCCATTTGATTGATCATTGTGAGAAAATATTGAGTCTACGCATACGTCACTTGTCTTGCTCTTTTTTTCTTCTGATTGATTTGTTATGTCGCTGAAATCACCTAGTAATATCCATGAAGTATTTGTATTGATGTTGGGGAAGATTGTTGGAAATTCTTGCCAGAGATACCGGATAAGGTGGGTCGTAAATACCCGTGCACATCCATGGTTGTTCAGGCGGAGGTGGGGTAATCAGGGCATGTATGTAACTTTGAGAATGTAGAATAATTCTTACATTTAGGTTATTTTCCAAAGCAATCATAGTCCTTTGTGTCTTCTGATCTTGGGAACCGTGAAATGTTGCTTAAATTATAAGAAATGCTTAAGAGAATTCATATGATTCTCATTAGATAAGGTTTCTGAGAGAAATAAAACTGAAGGATTGTACGTCAAAACCAGGCCTCACAGATGTTGGATAGTTCCATGGCAATTCCACACTAGAATATTCATTTTTAGAAGCGGATAAAAGACAAATTCTCGCAAAAACTCCGTTGTGTAAAGTTCAATAGCGGTTGAATAAAAGTCGAGTTGTGGCTTTGATTGGGCGCACCTAATGAAACTTGAATTTCAGGTCTTGAATGAGAAGGGTTGAGGTGTGGCTTTGATTGGGCCCAACTAATGAAACTTAAATTTCAGGTGTTGAATGAGAAAGATTGCTAAGAAAGAAGTATATGAAGAATAATGCTCTAAGTAAGAACAGAGTGAAGGAAAATTCTATGGAACAAACGCTGAGGTAAGAAGGAAATTGATGGAAGTACAAAGTTGCAAATGCCTTGTGAGTACCCTGGATGTAGAAGTACCGTGTAGAAAGAGGAGATATAAGGCATGAAACAATACTTAAAGAAGGACAAACTGCAGAAGGGGTTAAAGAACAAGGACAATGAATCACGCTCTCGGACTTGGTTTTGAGTTCAGTCTTTTTATCTCAAATTTCTGCATCACCACTAGTTCAGGACTTCGAAAGCAAACTTGGATGTGCTTATAAATACATCACTTACAAATTATGAAACAATAAAATAATTAAAAGGTATTTAACTATTATAACTTTGAAGGATTATGATATGAAAAATTACTAGTAAAACAAATAGAAGTATAAATGTTGTACAAGGGCTAGGATCCAATTACAGAAACTGAAATATTGGATAAGGAAACAACGAAATAACTAAAACTAAAATGAGGACCTAAAGTAACAGTAATTCGAAAGAGGTGGAGTTCCACCGACCCATAGGCATGCCTTGAGGCTAATAGGCTATTAGTGCTAACTTGTGATGTTTAAACTTGAAATTTTCTATTCTAGTACATAAACTTGATCATGTTTCTATATTTGATGGTGCTTCGACTTGAAGTTGCCGATGTTTCACAGTACAATTACATAATGACAATAACTGTTTTCTCAAACTGAAAAACGCATAATCCAAAATTTAAGAATCTGTAGTGCTAGGATTCAATCACTGTCATCTTAATATAAATCATTTATCTTCTTAGAATCAGATTCGATAAAATTAAGAGGATACTGGGCAGCAATAGTAGGAAAAACCAAACCTTTATATTGTGAAGAATTTTCTTCAGTGTTATACCATTTATAATCGCATTAACCTCAACAGATTGTCCAAGAAGAGGTTAAGAGAATAAAAGAAGGTTCCCAAACCTGAAGCAAAATTCCCCATAACATCTCTTAATTCTTATCTAAGTACTCAATCCATAACAAGGAAACATTCAAACCTGAGCAGGTAGAAACAAACTATATGTTGCATAACCCAGCAAACATTAAACCTCCGAAGAAGATCAAGGCATCCTTAACAAGAAAGGGGTTAAGAAAAGCTCTAGACACAGAACCACCAAACAAAACATCCAACTGAATAGAAGAGCTGATACTTCTGGTGGGATAAGGGTATACTAAAATGCCTTACAGGGGTCAGGTTCAAAAAAAAAAAAAAAAACAGGAGAAAGGTTAGATGCATCACTATACTTAAGTAAGGACAGATGGAGAGGTCCTCACAGCAAAATTCAAAGAATCAAGCAGAAATCTTACAGCTAAAGCATAAACCTGGGCAAGTACTTAGACTAAAGAGAGATGAATTGAAGCAATCATATTGTGCAGATTTGGTATGTATATTGAGAGGTATTTAAAAGAGGGTTTTGATTCAAAAACAAAGGATAAGGGAACATGATCTCTAAAGGGTTAAACAAGGCCACAGTTAAAGGGGTAAATTGGTGCTGGTAGAATAACTATTGCTGCATAAGGAAATCGAGTCTTCAAGAAGAACATGACTTTATTGTCTCTGTAATAAGTTGGAATGATATTAATCTGAGAAGTTCAAAATTGGTACCTGTTAAAGCGGATCTTGAAAATTTTTGATGTAGTAGAAGTAAATCAATCGAAACTTCAAAGACCAGAAACATCGTTTTTAAGAAAAAACGCAGCCAAGAATAACCGAAATCCAATCGAAAAAAATGATAACAACACCATCAAAAACATGATCACATCACAAGATTAACAACTAATGAAGCCTCTAGCCTCACTAGGGTCGGTGGAATTGGAGCTTAGCTACGTGAAGAGTACATAATCATGGCGGAATTTTAGGTTTAGGGTTTCGCAGAAGGGGGAACATTCCCAAAGTAACTGGTTAAGATGTGAGAGCTCATATAGCTTTTTTGCCTGAATGTGCTGGGTTGTTTTGTTTATATCACTTTATAAGAAGTTGTTCCCCTGCGACAAAATATTAACAGGTAGTCAATTGTGATTTATAAAGACTTATAGAGAATTTTCAAATATGATGTTAGTCAATTGAGATTATGGAAGAGTCTCCCAAACTCTTTTGTTATTGGATAGAGACTTTTTCCAAGTCTTTTAAATTCTCTCAAACTATTTTGTTATTGGATTAAGATTTGTTAAAAGTCACTCAAACACTCTTGTTATTAGATATAGACTTCAAAATCATTGATTTGTTATTTATTGGGATTTTGGGAGACTTTTTTGATGAAAATAGGCATGAACAAAATCTCTCCCTTATAGGTGATATTTTGAGAGACTTGAAAATTAGGGTAAAACAGATATAATCCAAAGGTCCTCAACTAGTCCATGCACCCATTTACTTTAGATTAGTGTCTTATATTATTTCATGTTTTGGCATTGTCAAGCCTTTGATAATCTCTTTTTATTGGCACCCTTGGAAATGCTGGTCGAAATGTGCATTTTCTTAGTGTGAATTGTCAAGACATACTTCTTTATTATGTTGTGTTATTCTCTTCACCTCTTCTATATTGCTTACATGTTGTTTTTGTTAGACTAAATTTAAAATTTTGACAAGGTCAACAAATTTGTTCTCATGAAATGAAGTTTGAAGCGACTGCAAAGCATATTGAACTTGATGACTACTTCTATTTTGGAAATAATGCTGATAGTAGTCTGAATAGTGTTCGAAGTCAGACTCTTTCAGTCCAGCATTTGCAGGCAGAGCTTGAAGGTATTCTCCATGCGTTCACTTTTCCCCAAGATCCTGAGTCCGAAAAAACCAAAAGAAAAGGTTTTAGGCATCAAACCGTCCCGAAGGGTGATTTAGTCAAAATCAAATTGCTGAGATCTTCAAGTGTCAATCACTGCCAATTTAGTATGACTTCAAGTTATGGGGATGATAGGTCGATGCATTCATCATCTTTTACCGTGAAGCTGCCACCATTTGTTTTTTGGGTGAACCTCAATCTGCTAAGCATGCTTTTGGATCTTTCAAAGAAAGTCCGCGAGTCTTTCGATACAAAGAATATCAATGAATTCAGTGATATGCACAACTCTACATGTCCTGGGAGTCTGAAAAGAAGTGACCCTGGTGTTAAGACGTTGGCGTCATAAGGATCTTTGCAGGGAAATATGGTTCTCTCTAATGCGAAGTTCATTTTGTGTTTTCCCTGTCATGAGGGAGACAGTAGTCACTATACATCATGGGATCATTTCATTGGTGTGGATATATCCCTACCATTGAGCAAAGAAAAAGTTTTGATGCTTATCCTCAAGATGCAAAAGCTCAAAGTGGTTATTCTTGTAAATCTTCCAGCTCCATCCATTTTACTATATGAAAAATATTCCCTTTTATTTTTGAAAAGATATTTACAAATTATTTATTTTTATTTTTATTTATGAATAGATATTTTACATCTTTTTATCTCTACAAATCACAAAGACTCTCTCGAAATCCATTAGATTTATATCTACAAGTCGCAGAGACTCTCTACAATTCTCTTTTAAAAACACTGGAAATCTCTATATTTCCAGAGAGTCTTCGGGAGTCACTAAAAATAAAAATCTATAAAAGTCTATATAAATATCATTTGACTACCCCCTGTAAGTGAGTAAAGAAAGCATGTCTAATTTCCTTGCGTGATATTACGCCACAGACTCAAACTTAAGGTAGTAAACCAAACCGATAACAAATTGGAGGTGTGGCATGTGTTACAAAAACATTAGACATGGATGAAATTAGTTATTACTACAAAGGAGACTGCTAAAAATATCTCAAACCCAATTATGGACCAATGCATCCAATGGTTGATATCATCCATAAAGAACCTACCCCTCTAAATATAGTGGTGGAGGGGCATTGGTATATATTCCTAGTGTTATGTTTCGGACAGACGGACAGTGTATACGTGCGGTGGGAGACTCAAAACTTAAATGTCTAAAATAATGAAAATGGTTGTTCGCTCTCTATAGTTATATACCTAAACAAATTAAAGACTACTGAAGATGTAATTAACATGAGTGTATAATTTACAAAAGAAGAACAAAATAATATGGTGATATTATAGGTTGTAAGATAAAAGAGACTGGTGTCTTATTTTGGGACAAATATGACTCTTAAAATTGTGCTTAATTTTTTATTTTACTAGTGCTTGATTTTGTACTTATTATGGGTTTTTGTGTCTTCGTAGGTATTTTTGAGAAATAAATATTTGTGAAAAAATTGGCTCAAAAAGTTGTTAAAGGCACCAAAAAAATTACTAAAGGCACCCGGAAGAATTGATAAAGGCACCCATCAGTTGGATTACAAGCACCCTCATTTCAAATTCAAATTCTAGATTTGGCGGGAAGAAAATTCTCACGCGAGAGAATTATTCTGAATGATTCTGTACCGAATTTAAAAGGATTTAAAACTTGTTTTTGATATCTCAAATTGAAGAAACACTAAAGATAGGATCAACACACGTCAGAATGAGTGATTCACCCGGAAAAAATGGCTGGAAAATTCAAGTTGTTATCGGAAAAGGAGAATACTCTTGATTTGGATTTACGAGATCTAGAGTTTGATTTGGATTGTTCTTTGGGTGTTTATCTTTTTGCTACAGGTTTTGGATTTTGGATTAAAAGGAAATTGAGCCAAAGACTTTGGTGATTAAAGACTTGGAGTTAAATTTAAAGTTAAAAGAATGAAAAAGAAGACAAAGAACCTTATTTTTAATTAGATTTTATTTTTATTTTTTAGGTTTTATTTGTTTCTCTTTTTAGAAAATTGTATTAGGTAATCTTTGATTATTCCTGTAATTTTTCTTTTATTTGGACACTTTTGGATTTTATTTTGGGACTTTGGATATTATTATTTTTAAACCCTACGGAAGGGTAATTTAAATATAAACTGCAACAGGGAAGGATGACAATTACGATATTGTCTCGGCCCCTCGGGTTCGTACAATGACACAAGAGTCGGTGGCCCGAGTCGACTACAACCAATTCATCCCCCGTCTGGTACGGGAGGTAGGACTCGATCAACCCACGAATCCCCTGCAAGTGGGTTTACTGTATTCCTTCGTATGCATATATGTTGAGGAACTGAATACGAAATTATTTTTCTAGTAAAGGGCAAGAACTGGCCATACAAGATAAGGACTCGGATTTCATCACCGTTTCCTTCTTGCCCGCTTTAGGAACACGTTACCAAACGCGAACCTAAGATTAAAATTTTGACTAGAAAGAGACCGACAAGGTAACGAGCTTATAGGAAACTCGTTCAAAAGGACTGTATTGGTTACTCTGTTAGCCTAACTCAAAGTTCAAGAAGATTATTCTAAGTTGATTAGAGCCGCCTTGTAACCCAAGGAAACGTTGCCAAAGAGACAAGGTTATCAAAGCTCCTTAGAGATTATCTTGTTTCTGTTCGACTTAATCTATTTCAGATCTATCTAAGAGGTTTGATAAAACTGTAACTAGTTGCCTTTCGAAAGAATAGAAGGTGGTCTAGAAACAATCTAAGTGAAGACATCATGCTTTTTGTTTGCTAGATTCAATAGGTTTGATTTGGTTGAGTCAGCCTTGCTTGTGATTGTTTAGAATTCCCTTCCAATTATGATTTCTTTTTTAGTTTTTTTTTTGGTGTATGCCAAGACCGCTTGAAATCATCACTGAGCGATCTTGGAAAAGAGACACTCTAGGTCGTTTGATTAGTGAAAAACCTAGTAGTTCTGTCCCTGGAATCGAGGACCTCGAAGACTCTTCTTTTGAGGGCCCTGTTTTTGGAAATTTCAATTTTGAGAACTTGACACTGTGTGAAGAAGTTACTTATAGTTCTTTGATAAAGCCAGCAATGACAACTTTAAAAGCTTTGTTGAACCCGACTAGGACTTCTCGTCCATAATGTATCAAGTTAGCTGAAACTAGAGCTGCACAATGGTCGATTCGGCTCGGTTATTGGAAGAGCCAAATACCTTTACCTTTCTATGGTCGGTTCTCTAACTGTGTACCTGTACCATGTACCCTGTATTGCTCGGTTTGATTCTGGAACCGTACCCCTCTGTTTGGTTCGGTTTTGGTCCGGTTTCGGTTCTGTACCTGTTCAAAGTTCTCTAATTTTTTTTTGAATGATTTTGAAGGAATTCAAATACCATCTTTCTTGGGCTCACTTCAAAATTTAGTGTATCTTAATCTATGTGGAGCAGGCTTTGGTGGTACGATTCCATATCAACTTGGAAACTTAACGAATCTTCGGTACCTTGATATCAGTAGTAACGCTCTTTATGAAGACTTAAACTGTTACGGATGATCTTCAATGGCTTTCTAATCTTTCTTCTCTTCAACACCTTAACATGAGTTATGCTGATCTTAGTAGAAACTAAATGGTTTTATACAGTTAACATGCTTCTATCTTTATTACAATTACGTCTGTCATCTTGTAAACTAGGCAACTCATCGATACCCTCACATTTCGTTCGTAAATTTTACATCACTTAAATTCTTGATCTTTCTCAAAACTATGCAGTCAGTCCTTTACCAGAATTATTATATAATCTCAATAGTCTTGTTCAGCTTAATCTCGGTCTGAATAGCTCCGGAGGATATTAGTCACCTGACTTCACTTACTAGCCTTGAATTAAGTGTTAATGAGATCGAGGGTGAGATACCGGTTATAATTACTTAGAAGGTGTTGTTACAGAAGCTCATTTCGACAATCTGATAAAACTGCAAATAATAGAAATGGATTCTTTAGTTCTAGAGCTCATCCCAAGATGGATTCCACCTTTTCAACTCATAAGTGCATCTTTTAGAAATCGTCTTTTAGGACCTCATTTCCCCGAATGGTTACAAACATAGATCGTTCTAGAGGAAATCGACTTATCTATTACGGGAATTGCGAGGACAGTTCTTACTTGGTTTTGGAACATGACTTCACAATTCAATTATTTGAATCTGTCCAACAACCAGATAACAGGAGGATTACCAAAGTTGTTGAACTCTGGTTATTTTTCTGCTGGAATTTACTTGAGTTCCAACCAGTTTACGGGCCAATTACGTACCACATATATCGTCTGATATAAGAGAGTTGGATCTTTCCAACAACTCATTTTTCAGGTTCTAGAAACAGACGGCTAGGATTAATAATCTATTATCTAATCAACGTCTCCAAACAACCGGTACATTCGGTTCGGTATGAATCGGTTCTTAGGTAGAACCAATACTTGGTACCTGGGTATAGTCGGTTCTCTATTTTTGTCCTTGTACCTGTCCCGAGCTCCTCGGTTTTGGTTCGGTTCCGGTTCGGTCCTTCGGTTCCGGTCGGTTCCTGTGCAACTCTAGCTGAAACTGAAGCAAACTATGAGTTGAAACCTGGGACCATACATATGCTCCCAATCTTCTTAGGGAAAGAAAATGAAAACCCTTATTTCCATGTTAGGGATTTGAGGAAATATGTAGTACCATCAGGATTAAGGACCTAGATGATGAATCATTGAAACTTAGACTGTTTCCTTTTTCACTAAGAGACAAAGCCAAATCGTGGCTATATAGTTTGACTTCCGAGTCAATTGAAACCTATGAACAACTTACATCTTCCTTTTTCAAGAATTTTTTCCCTAGGCACAAAACATCATCTATTAGGCAGCAGATTTGCACATTTGCTCAACAAGAGGGAGAATCTTTATATAGGTATTTAGAAAGGTTCAATGACTTATTATCACAATGTCCTCATCATGGTTTAGAAAAATTAAGGTTAGTTCATATCCTCTACGAGGGTTTAGATTATTCAACAACAACCATGGTTGAGTCTTTACGCACATGTGGGTTTGAAAATAAAACTGTCGATGGTACGATGATATTTTTGAATGAAATCGCCAAAAAACCCAGCAATGGGAAAACAGTAGGGAGCCCAGAAAACAATTCTTC
Source organism: Papaver californicum (assembly GCA_023531435.1). Classification (NCBI taxonomy): domain Eukaryota; kingdom Viridiplantae; phylum Streptophyta; class Magnoliopsida; order Ranunculales; family Papaveraceae; genus Papaver; species Papaver californicum. The sequence goes on from JAJJMC010009062.1 coordinate 1,250,463, forward strand.
TAAGTAGAGAAAATGTCAATAGGGTAGAAGGATCTATTGAATCAGATGCCAAATAGCAGCAATATCAAAAAGGTTAGAAGCTTTAGAATTGAGTCAATCTAATTGTGGAATAGAACCCAAATTATTTTGGGAAGGACAGACTGTTGAAGAGCAAGCCCGTGCCCTTTATAATAACACTAAATTTGATAATTATCAGAAGTTTGACCCTTATTCAGAAACCTATAACCCTAGTTGGAGAAACCATCCTAACCTTTCTTGGTCTAAGGGCCAGAGTCAAGGTCAGTCTAGTAATTCTAAGGTTACCCAGGTTTTGGTTATACTAAGAATCCTTCAGGACCATTTCAGAATCCGATAGATAAGACGATCATGAGTTTAGCAGAGTGTCGCCTCATTAACTCAGAACACTAAAGATTTTCAGCAGTTTTTCTACCAAAGTTTACGAGAAAATCAAAAGGTCGTTCAGGATAACAGTCAGGCTATTTCCAATTTAGAAATCCAGGTTGGTCAAATCTGAGTCTTTGAGAGAAAGAGAAAAAGGCAAATTCCCTAGTCAACCACACCCCAATCCTATAGGAGTTCATGAAGTATCTTCTGGTGAAAAATCATAAAAGCATGTGAATGCAATTAGAACCCCTAGAAATGGTAAAGTGGTAGATAACAAGGTAACCATGCCTGATAGTGAACATACTGTAGGTCACCCTGCTATGCCAGTAGCTGAAGAGACTGACGAAGTCTCTAAAAAGCTTGATGTAGCTCCTTATAAGCCAAATTTTGTTCCCAGATCCCCGTTCCCACAACTGTTAGCACCAACAAAGAAGGAATCCAACTTTAACGACATATTAGAGGTTTTTACGCAAGTCACTATCAACCTTCCATTATTAGATGCAATTAGGAAAATTCCTACTTATGCCAAGTTCCTTAAGGATATGTGTACGCGAAAGCGAAAGCTTACTGTACAAAAGAAAGTCTTTCTAGCTAGTCATGTGAGTTCAATTATCCAGAACAATACAACTCCTAAGTACAAAGACCCAGGTTCCCCAACCATTTCTTGCACAATAGGTAACTACCGTGTTGAGAAAGCGTTACTTGACTTATGAGCAATTTTGAACTTACTTCCGTACCATGTGTACCTCCAGCTAGGACTTGGTGATTTGAAACCTACTCAGATAACACTGCAATTAGCTGATAGGTCTGTGAAAATTCGTCGTGGTATCATAAAAGATGTTCTTATTGAGGTAGATAAGTTTATTTATCCAGTAGATTTTGTTGTCCTTGATACCCAACCTGTCCCTGACCCAGAAAATCAGATAACTGTAATATTAGGTCGCCCGTTTTTTAGCTACATCTAATGCGATCTTTAACTGTCAAAATGGTATTATGAACTTCTCTTTTAGTAATATGACTGTTGAGATGAATATTTTTAATATTAGTAAGCAACCACCTGAGATAGATGACACGTGCATTGAAGAAGTGAATATGATAGGAACATTAGTTCAGGAGTCATTACCAAACACTTTGTTAGAAGATACATTAGAGAAATGCCTAGCCCACTTTGGGTTTGATTTTGATGATGATAGTGTGATTAATGATGTGAATGCTTTATTAGATTCATCCCATTTGATAGACATTATTAATGGATGGAAACCTAAGTTCGAACCACTACCAGTTTCTAAGTCTACTTTAATTCCTTCTTTAGAAAAGCCTCCTAAGTTGGACCTTAAACAACTACCAGATACTCCGAAGTATGTGTATTTAGGCCCATCTGAGACTTTGCATGTGATCGTAGCATCCGACTTGGATAGTAACCTAGACACTAGGCTAGTGACCGTGGTTAAAGACAATAAGGAAGCTTTAGGGTGGACCATAGCAGACATAAAGGGTATAAGTCCTACTGTTTGTATGCATCAGATTCATTTGGAGGATGATACCAAACCATCTAGGGAGATGCAACTTCGACTTAACCCTAACATGAAAGAAGTAGTTCGAACTGAGGTGCTTAAGTTGTTAGATGCAGGTATTATCTACCCTATCTCAGACAATAAGTGGGTCAGCCCCTTTCAGGTTGTTCCCAAGAAATCAGGTATCACTGTAGTCCAGAATGATAACAGTGAGTTAATCCCAACCCGAGTGACCACGGGGTGGCGTGTTTGTATTGAATATAGAAAACTGAACAAGGTCACCAGGAAGGACCACTTTTCCCTTCCTTTCTTCGACCAAATGCTAGAGAGATTAGCTGGACATAGCCATTATTGCTTGCTAGATGGTTTTTCTGGTTATAATCAGATTGTTATTGCCCCATAATACCAAGAGAAAACTACTTTTACCTGTCCCTTTGGTACCTTTGCGTATAGACGCATGCCTTTCGGGTTCTGTGATGCACCCGCTACTTTTCAGCGTTGTATGATGAACATATTTTATGACATGGTAGAACGATTTTTAAAGGTCTTTATGGATGATTTTCAGTATTTGGGTCATCTTTTGATGAGTGCTTGCATCATTTGACATTAGTGTTGACTAGGTGTAAGGAAAAGAATTTAGTGCTTAATTGGGAAAAATGTCATTTCATGGTTCGATCAGGAATTATTTTAGGACATATCGTATCTTCTAAGGGTATAGATGTAGACAAAGCCAAAGCCAAAATTGACCTTATTAAAACTTTACATGTCCCTAAAACTGTATGCGATGTTAGGTCATTCTTAGGGCATGCAGGTTTTTATCGTCGATTCATTAAGGATTTTAGCTTGATTTCTAGACCTCTTTGCAATCTGCTTGCAAAAGATATTAAATTTGTCTTTGATGATGCTTGTTTAGAGGCTTTTGAGAAGCTTAAGACCTTACTCACTACCGCTCCAATAGTCCAGGCACCTAACTAGAACCTACCCTTTGAGATAATGTGTGATGCTTCAGATTATGTTATTTGTGTTGTGTTAGGTAAACGAGAAAACAAACTACTTCATGTGAGTTACTATGCTAGCAAAACCCTGAATTATGCCCAACTGAACTACACTACCACAGAGAAGGAACTATTAGCTATTGTTTTTGCCTTAGACAAGTTTAGATCCTATCTCTTAGGTTCTAAAGTTATATTCTTTACTGATCATGCTGCTTTGAAGTACCTTCTGTCTAAGAAGGATACTAAACCTAGATTGATTAGATGGATCCTTTTGTTACAAAAATTCTCGCTAGAAACTAGAGACAAAAAGGGTGCATCAAATATAGTAGCAGACCACTTGTCTAGACTTGTTGTGGATTCCCCTGATGATTCTCCTCATGTCAGGGATAACTTTCCCGATGAATAATTATTCTTTGTTTCCCAATCACCTTGGTTTGCGAATATAGTGAATTATCTTGTTACTGGTTGAATTCCTCAACGCGGAGGTAAACAAGATCGTTCTAGGTTTTTAGCTGAGGTAAAACATTTCTTTTGGGACGATCCTTACTTGTTTAAGTATTGTCCAGAACAGATTATTAGGAGATGTAAACCTGAGAGTGACCAGTCGAGTATTATTTCCTTTTGTCATAATCATGCTTGTGGAGGTCACTTTAGTGCTAAGGAGACTGCTGCTATTGCAGTGTGCATTTTACTGGCTGTCGTTGTCTAAGGACTCCCACAGTTACTGTGCTACTTATGAGCGTTGTCATAAGTTAGGAACCATTTCCCGTATAAATGTGATGCCTTTGAACCCTATTTTAGTCATCGAAGTCTTTGATATGTTGTGCATTGATTTTATGGGTCCTTTTCCTAATTCCTTTGGTTATTTTTACATCCTTGTCGCTGTAGACTATGTATCTAAGTGGGTAGAGAAAGTTTCGTGTCAAACAAACGTCCACAAGGTTGTGGTCCAGTTTTTGAATGATAACATATTTGCACGTTTTGGTACACCGCGTGTTATAATTAGTGATGGAGGGTCACACGTTTGTAATCGACCGTTTAAGCTCTTGATGAAGAAATATGGTAGCAAAGTAGCTACCCCATATCACCCACAGACTAGTGGTCAAGTAGAGGTTTCCAACAGGGAGATAAAACGTATTCTAGAGAAAACAGTTAATCCTAACCGGAAAGACTGGTCGTTGAGGCTTACTGATGCCTTATGTGCTTACCGTACTGCGTTTAAGACCCCCATTGGAATGTCTACCCTATCGTCTAGTTTTTGGCAAGGCATGTCACCTTCCCGTCGAGTTAGAACATAAAGCATATTGGGTTGTAAAGCAGTTAAATTTTTCACTTGACAAAGCAGGAGCTCACAGGAAGCTCCAGCTCAATGAGTTGGAAGAGATTCAGAAAGATGCATATGATAGTGCTAGGGAGTATAAGAACAAAATGAAACTTGTGCATGATAGAAACATTTTAAGAAAGTCATTTTCTCCAGGTCAAAAAGTTCTTCTGTATGATACTCGTTTGCATCTATTCCCCGAGAAGTTACGCTCTCGGTGGACCGGTCTTTTTGCTGTTCGCACTGTTTTTCCTCATGGTGCTATTGAGATTGAGACTCAATATGGTAGAAATCCTTTCAAGGTTAATGGGCAGAGATTGAAACCATTTTTAGAGCCTTTTCTTACAGGTGATGTTGAGGAGGTCCCTCTGGAGGACCCTGTTTACTCTGATTGACCATCATGGTTGTTTTTGTATATTAGTAGACTTTAGTTTTTAGGTTTTTATTTTTTGTATTATACTCTATAGAAGGATTGCTACGCTTCACCCAGGTCTTATCTATCTAACTTACCTCTTTATCCCTCTTTTTACTTATCTATTGGTACTGCTTTTTATTTTGAAACATTGAGGACACTGTTTGATTTAAGTTTGGGGGTAAGGGAGAAAATTTTAGTGCAATAATAAAAACTCCCAAGTCAAGAAGCTTGTGAACAGTTCAGGATGACACTAACCATTCTAGGTAGATGGAAACTTAGCTCTTTTTATATAGGAATTGGTGTGCCCAGTTAAATGGTATATTCATAAAAGGACAGAGTTCAGGTGTTAGAAATAACATGATAGTTGTCACCATATCTCAGAGTCTATCTCAACCATATCACTTTCTGATTTTATTTTTGTAATTTGTGTTTCTCTAAGTGATTTGGTGGGGCACCAGTATCGAATTGTTATCGCCGTCAGGATGGAGTAGAGTGTTTGAGATCAAGCCCCATTATTTTTATTTAAAAAAAAATAAAATAATTTTTTTTTGAGTATTGACACTTTGATAGCAATATGTGTGTGTTCTCACTGTCTCCGTCGCCTAAGCAAGCGTGGAATGCAGGATCCATGAGAACTATCATGTAAGATGCTGATAAGGACCATGCGCTTGGATTCAATTTTATCAAATCATGTTGTCAGTACATTTATAATTGTTTTATTTTCAATAAATCGATCGTTGGGACCCTTATATATACCAGCTGGGTCAATATTAATATTAGAATTAAGACCAGTGGGAGCGTATTTCAATCCATTAGGATTCATCTTGGCACTGACCTTCAGACAGATATGGGAAACACTGTTCACCTTAGTCAACACGCGCAAACTTCATTTTGTCAATTTCCATCTTCTAAATCTTTTTATGTGATTGTATTTTGATAGATTCTGAGTATTGTGGTTGAACAACTATCTAAGTAGAGCTTTGTTTTCTTATGAATTTTAGTACGCTGAGTGCAAGCCCGTGTACAACAATTGGACTCATATAGGGTAATGATTCTTATAGCCGAAGAATTTAGTATGCCAACTAAATAGCTTGTTTAGTGTTTACACTCAATCGTTCACCAGTAGCTAGGGTTTGGAGTAGAAGTTTTTGTGAGTATACCTCTTGTAAACCCTCACGAGACAAAACTCGTCCGCTAAGGCCACTTAGGGGTTTAAAGGCTTATTACATATGCTAAACGTAGTCGCAATTCCTGCGAAAGTGAGTTAGGATTTTATTTTCTAGATTAGATTTGCTCGAGGACTAGCAAATAATAAGTTTGGGGGTATTTGATAGACATATTTTTGTGTCTAAATTATGCTCAATTCTCTATTCTACTAGTGCTTGATTTTGTGCTCGTTATGGGTTTTTGTGTCTTTGTAGGTAATTCTGAGAAATAAGTATTTGTGAAAAAATCGGCTCAAAAAGTTGTTAAATGCACCTAGAAAAATTACTAAAGGCACCCAGAAGAATTGATAAAGGCACCCACCAGTTGGATTATGGGAACCCTCATTTCAAATTCAAATTCCGGATTTGGCGGGAAGAAAATTCTCACGCGAGAGAATTATTCTGAACCGAATTTAAAGAGATTTAAAACTTGTTTTTGATATCTCAAATTGAAGAAACACTCAAGATAGGATCAACACACGTCAGAATGAGTGATCCACCCGGAAAAAATGGCTGGAAAATTCAAATTGTTATCGGAAAAGGAGAATACTCTTTGATTTGGATTTACGAGATTTGGATTTTGATTTGGATTGTTCTTTGTGTTCTTATCGGTTAAGAAGGGTTATTAGGGTTCACTAATCCTATAAATAACAAAGAGAAACAAGAAAGAAAGCATCTAGAGGCAGAGAAAAAAATTCAGGAGAAAAAATATTCATGTTGTGAAGGAGAAAGAAGAAGTACATACTACTCAAAGAACTGTCATTTTCTCTGTCACCTTTTCTTTATTAACTACTGCACTCAGAAACCGTACTTTATTCTCTGTTTAATTTTCTCTCTTCAGCAACGCAGAAAACAGTCTCTGCAACACTTATATCCGTATCTGTTTTCTGTGTTACTTCTGTTTTTCTCTTCTTTTAAGCACTTTGAGCTATAAACATGTATTTTGAGAGGGTGTTTGACATGAGGAGCTAAACCCCATTGCTGAGGCGACAGAGGAAGCAATTTTCTAATAATAAAGTGGTATATTTTATTTTATTAATTTGTTTTGCAATTCTTTTACTATTATTTGTTTTGAATTAAATTTGAAAAAAATGTTTTTTTATCAATTAGTTGTGTTTTCTTTTGATGAGTCATGCTGAGTTTAGAGCTTTTGATGTCTCATTGATTTACAACTATTATTTTAAAAATCTAACTTTGGCAATGTTTTGAATAAATTGAATATATGATTTTCAAGATAATTACCAATGCTAAATCACTTGAAAAATTGGGTAATGGTGGAATCCTTAGTCTCAGTTCTTTCCATAATTTGAAATCAATTTTACTTTAATCTGCTTTATTTTTAAATATTAAAAATTTGGTTTAAAAATCGAATCTTAACAAGTCTGAGTATCGAATCTTTTACCACTATTTTAAAACAACATCAGTTGTGGACGTCTGGGATCGTTCGATTTGAGTGTTTGTCTTTGGTACAAATACGAACGTTCATATTTTTTTCTCTAAACATATTGATGACAGTGATCCTGCCCCGACCCGACCTTAATTTATTTTTCTTTCCTAATATTTATTGATCCACTTCTTTAATAATTTCTTATCCCTCTTTATGGCCCAACCCGACCTTTATTCAATTAACTTTTCTAATCTATCTTTCTTAATCTAACGTTTTTTAAATTGAGACCAACTTGATTACCGATTTATATTTACCCTAAAAAATTTCTGCCTAAATTGGGGCCTACGAGAATTATTTTGGCCATACCACTAAAAGACAAAATAGGGTCATTATAAAGTAAATGCCAAAACCCCTTATCCAATTATTTATGTCAATGTCTAATTTACTTCATGATTAATTAGTGTTAATTAATTTAATTAGTAGTTGTTTAATCGTGTTAGTGGTGAAATCAACTAGTGTAAAGTAATCATCAAAACTTGTAAAAATCTCAGAAATTTTGATTTTTTACAGTTAATCAACCCAGAATCGGTGGGTACGATGGACAACGTATGCCGATTCTGGGTTGATTAACTTCAATCACGAAGAACACCAGAATCGGTGGATGTTTCCTTTCATAAAGAACGATTCTTATAATCGTTGGATGTGGGTATTATTATGGAACGATTCTGCTACACTTTCATAAAAGACAAATTTCATTCATAACTTAGGAAATTAGCGCATTGCATTACATAGTTTAGGATATTAGCACATTGTGTTACATGATCTAGTACGCGTATTCTTGAAGCTCGCACATTAATACATCGTTAATGAACCTCCGAGCACATTGGTTCAACACAGCGTATTCCCTCGCGTGCGTGAACATTCTTTCCCTGTTTCGAATTCGCCATAGGCTATGGAATCGTTCGGCCTGAAACTAAATCGATTACACGTTAGTATACGAACATAAAACGATGAGAGAGGGATAAATATGCAGAACTACTCATTTTCTCGCTATCAGAAGCTTGAGGATGATGCTCGTGAACCATTCTTCTAATTTTACGGAACTCTCGCATTTCACTTTTTATATGGTAGAATCTAAAATCTAGGTCTCTCCATTTGCGATGGTTAGGGTTCCCGGTACGGTCATAAAAGAATTCTTTGACTCTCTTCCAAAATATCGAATAAATTTCAAACGGGCGCTCAGGGAAGACGGGAATGAATGACTTGACAAGCGCCAAATCTTCATCCGGTTCCCAATCCATTTCCCCGGCTCTATTTGAGTAGCGGATAAAGTGGGAGTGAGTAAAAGGCGTAAGTTTGGGGTAAGTTGGGTCAGGGATAGAGGTCCTTCTTATATAGAGATAGACCCAACGACTATTGTTTTCTTCGAAAAACTCAAAAGTTAGGTGAAATATTCTAAATGAATCGTTCGATATGTAAGACCACATCGAACGATTCTTGGGTTATCGAAAATGTCAAAAGGCTTGATAGAATCGTTCTATACATAGGTCCACATCGAACAATTCTAAGCTAAAAATAACATGAAAAATCGGCATTTTCTCTTCTTAGAATCGTTCGATATGATTGTCCACATCAAACCATTCTTTCCTGAAAAAACAGATGAAAAATTGGCATTTTTCTACCTGGAATCGTTAGATATGGATACCCACATCGAATGATTTTTGGCTAAAAAGCTATCAGAAAGTTTGATTTTTTCTCCGTCTAGAATCTTTCGATATGGATTCCCACATCGAACGATTCTTCCATGAAAACCATCTGAAAAATTGGCATTTTATTTACCTAGAATAGTTAGATATGGATACCCACATCGAACGATTCTTGGCTAAAAAACCATCAGAAAAAGTTTGGTGTTTTGCTCTGCCTAGAATCGTTCTATAGGAATGTTGACATCAACCGATTTTGAATACCTGAAAAAAGTTCTGAATTTTATGTTAAGAATCGTTTGATAGGTTTATCCATGTCGAATGATTCTAGCAATAAAAACATGCAGAGTTCCAATGATAAAATTAGCATATACAACAATTTTAAAACCAACTAAATCCGTTCCTTCATAAACTAACAAACCTAATTATCCATATGTTTAAATCCGAACAACAAACATAAATTAAAGACACAATTATCCAAAGTGAAATACATAAGTTTAAAAAACAAGAAAGCATTTATTCAACCACACCATCTTCCCCACAACCATGACCACGACCACGGCCACCTCGACCTCGTCTGGCAGGTCTTTGTCCACTGCTTGATTCGCCCCGAGCAGCCTTTCTCACTTTTGGTTTCTTTGTTGGCACCGGCTCTGCCGCCTCCCCTAATATATCACCAACTTGTTCATCCTCTAGAGCCTTGTATTCTTCAATCTTTCCCGGTTCGCCACAACATGTTCTTTTCTCTCGATACACCTTTTTTCTTTGTTGATCAGGTACGTGATTCTTCTTATTTGTTTTCATTTCAAACAACAAAGATGTTATGGTTCATGTTAAACCCTCGTATCATACTATAAGAGACCACAACATGTACCAGAACATCGAGAGCTCTATCATGATCCTTCATCAATGGCCTCTCGTCTATTTGTATCACACGAATGTGAGAAACGTTGAGGTACCACGACATGTATTCCCGACATGCTTCAGCATCTGAGTTGGTATCCCTACCCAAGCCAAAAAAGCTATACGCCCTTTTCTCCCAATCACTGGATAATGGTAACGGATCATGAACAACCACAATGTCGTTCTCAATGGACTTACAATTAGGCATATCAATTTTGTATTTTGTATTAAAAGGGATTCCTTGCAAAGCACCACATTGCCTCCCCACTCTTGTCGGATTGTATATTATATATCCTCTGGGGTGAAACATAGGACCATAGTAACATTGTTCCTGGCACCCAACCAACTTTCCTTTCGTAAATGCTTCCTTGTAAGGGTTAAAGACAACATCCACCGTCGACAAGTTGTCCAGCTGCCGCCTCAGCTCAAGGAGGCCCTTTTCCTGACTCTGGCCCTTGCCTTGGTAGGAATATTTGCTTCTAAAATAATCACCTTCCCAATGCCCTTGTACACCGGCCCTCTTAGCAAACTATGAGAAGTGCAAGTATATCCACACCTGCATTAACGTAGGAATATAGATGAGAATAGGAAAAAAAAGAAAAATAAAGCTTCATAGCTACATGATGTGTTTGTAGATTGTGGTAAATAGGGTTTGTTTTCGAACTTGTGGAAAATTGTTTTTAAATCTAATTCCTAAGACTAAAAATAGCAAAACTCAAATAAAATTGATAATGAAGTTGAGAGAAAACTGAGTTAGGATTCCACTAATTTCTAGTTTTTAAAATGATTAAATTCAATAATTATAATTATGCAATTCTACGTTAATTTGATTCTAAAATATAACAATAAGTAGAGTTTCGAAAGAACAATTGTATAACAAAAGCATGGAACATCTAAAACCTAGGCCGAAGCATGTACCATCTAACGAAATCACAATTGCTTAACGAAAATCATTAATTCAATTTTTACACAAGGCTATTAATTATAAATAAATTGCATAGATTAATTAAATAAACATTACAACATAATCTTTGGAAAATTAGCTTCATCCGTCGCCTCAGAGATGGGGTTTAGGTCCTCATTGTATTGGAAACACCCTCAAAATAGATTTTTCATAGCTCAAAAAGTGTTTACAATAATGAAATAGAGGTAACACAGGAGAACAGATACGCTTATAAGCGTTAAAGAGACTGTTCTCTATGTTACTGAAGAATACAGAAAGAAAGAACGGACCAGGGACGCTTCAGAGATTCAAAAGTATAAACAACGGGTTCAGCGACAGTTTTCTGGAGCCTTTGTTTTTCGTCTTCTTCTTTACAGCAGCAGAAAAAATATTTTCCTGGAATTTTTCTTTCGATCTCTAGCTTCTTCTGAGCTCCATCCCCCCCAATACTCTCTACTTCCCTTATGACTCGAACACATCCTATTTAAACACCTCAGAGCATCAAATCTTCAACGAATCTTCATTAACATTAAAATACTCGGTGGTTATTTTCTCATAACTTAACGTGATCTGATTTGCTAATTTGTCTTGATTTTGCGTATCTTTTGATTATGTGCAGATCACTCTTGATAAGACCAATATATTCTCTGTTTTAAAGCTCAAAAATCACGTATAAAATCTTCATAAACTCGAACACAGAGATTCCCGGAAGAAGAGATATTTTTCCGCCTAGTTTTTGGATTTGAAATAGGTGGGTGCCCGTAATCCAAGGCGTGGGTGCCTTTATAACTTTTATGGGTTCCTTTAGTAGTTTTTCGAGCCAATTTTTCCAACAATGTTTATTTCCCAAAAATACCTACAAACAAATAAAAACACAATATTAGTACAAAATGAGTTCCAACACTATAAAAGTTGAGAGCAAATTAGACACATAAATGAGTCTATCACTACACCCCTTGAATTACCTGGAGAAGAGCCACATTCCTTCCGACTTGGGTCCTGTCTACCCTAGTACACTTTATCATCTCTTTCATCAAGTATGCAAGGAAAGCAATGCCCAGGAGTAGTCGCCGACTTGGTCCAATGGTTCAACTAACTGGATGTAGTTGGGTTCATCCGAGAACCGAAAACGTCGGGGAATATAACAGATCCCAAGATGTAGAGAATATATACGGTGGATGTAGAAGTGATACGATCCTCGACCAACTCACCACTTTCATGAAGACCCATTATTCCCGAGAACTATACTTAAATAGTTGTTCAGCCATGATACTCAGAATCTATCAAAGTACTAACAATGGAAAGATTTAGAAGATGGATATAGACAAAATGAAGTTTACACGTGTTGAAGGTGAATGTTTTTTCCCATATCTGTCTGAAGGTCAATGCCAGGATGAATGGATTGAGATACGCTCCCACTAGTCTTATTCCTTAAACTAATATCGAATAAGCTGGTGTGTACGAGGGTCCCAGCGGTCGATTTATTGAAAATATTTTAAATGTACTGACAACATGATTGGATCAAATGAATCCAAGCGCATGCTCCTTATCAGCATCGTACATGATAGTTCTCATGGATCATGCGTTCCATGTTTGCTTAGGCGGCGGAGACAGGGAGATCTCAAACACTCGATTTTTTTATTTTTTATTTTTTATTTTTTTTTGAATAGTGGTCTAACTAATACAATAATGGGGGTTTGATCTCAAACACTTCATCCTGGCGGTGATAACAATTTGATACCGGTGCCCCACCAAATCACTTAGAGAAACACAAAAATTGTAAAAATAAAAACAGAAGGTGATATGGTCAAAATATATTTCAAGGTATGGTGACAACTATCATGTTATTTCTAACACCTGAGCTAGCATCCTTTTATGAATAGACCATTTAGCTGGGCACACCAATTCCTGTAGAAAAAGAGCTAAGTTTCCATCTACCTAGAATGGTTAGTGTCACCCTGAATTGTTCACAAGTTTTTAGACTTTGGAGTTTCATACTTCACTAAAAGTTTCTCCCTTACCCCCAAACTTAAATCTAACATTGTCCTCAATGTTCTAAAGATGAATTATTACAATAATGAACAAGGAGAAACTGTTACCAATCGAAGGAAAGGAGTTAATGAAAGATATTACCGTGTCGCATGAGCATGGGTTACCTCCCAAGAAGTGCTAAGTTTAAAGTCTTCAGCCAGACTAAGAAAGAATTAATCACCTCATTAAATCATATAACAATAGTCGGAACAACTGTGGGACATCTGAATAAAATAATATTATCCAAAATAGAAGGAAATTATAGCAGGCCCAGAAAGTGAACAAACCGAGTACAACCTTATCCCTATCTAGTGTTTTGTTTATGACAACTACATCTAGTTGAGGTTCAGGTTCGGGCTCTATGAAAAGGTCTAGATAAATCTCTTTAAGCTGAATTTCCCCATAGTCAGGATCCGAGAGATCAGGTTGTAGAGTCTGGAAAAACTCAAATAATAAACTTAAGGCACATAATAATAACCTGAATAATTGTGGATCCTCAAAGTTAATCATATTTGACCCACACAGTTGACTACTCTTAAAATGGTGGTCATTCTTAAGCAAATGTGTCGATTCTAATTTCCTAAAGTAATTAGGCTTATCTTAAAACTTAATAACTGACACATTTGAAATTCAAACGTTCCCACATATGGAAGAAAATATTTTGGTGGGAAAACAAAGTCAATCTTGGTATTATTTCCTGGGTAGACCACATCAACCAGATGATGGGTCTCTAACAACTGAACTTCTTTCTGGACATCAACATGCTCAAAGAATTTAGTTTGGAGATGATCTTGGTAGAGATATTAGTAATATCAGGAACATGCCAGTCCTCTGGGTATTTAGATGCAAAGTGATCCAACAAAACTTGAGAAGCACACAATTCCAACCCTAAATTAGGTAACTTTTGGAAGTCTAGGGGTCTAGAAACAACCTCTAAGTTGGGTGAATGATCTTGTGAGATAGATTCATCTATGGAATTAGGCAAATCATCTACACAATCATCCACATGGTCATCTATATGTTCTGTTTGGAACAGAGAGTCAGTACAAGACTGATCATCATCATCCGCATATAATCTCTGACATGCCAGAACTTTCAATCTTTGCTCCAAACTAGGCGGTGTGTGTTTATAATAATTCTCATATATCATTAGAGGTGATTCTTATACAAAGGTATTTTGATCACTATCTTTCAATTTCTCGAGGGCATCCTTCAGAGACAAAGAATCATCGGTACCCCCAAACTTAGAGTGGACATTACTCTCAGATGGACTAAAAACTGTTGGTTGGATTCTAGGGTCCATAAGGTCAGAACTACACTCAACTTCCTCTATCATATTAAAATTCTTTAAGAGTCTATCATCTTCTAAAATATTAGTATCTCTAGTCAAATCCTCTTCCTTTTGAATTAGGTGAATAATCATTAAAATTATTTGGATTTGAAACAGAAATAACACTATCACCATGAAGCACAATTGGAGTGACAATTTCTTGATCACTCTTCCTGTATATTTCAAGTTCTTCACCATATTATCCTTATCATAACATGAAGATGTTTGAACCTTGTCTAAATAAGTAGTGTTACCAATTATATCCTCATCCTCTTGACTAGGTGAATAATTATCTAGTGTATCACTATATTGGAAATTAATATCATTTTGAGCAATATTATTCTTTGCAGAAATTTCATTCATACTTAACATGAACCTATTTCTATCCTCAGTCATGTCCTTTATGATTCTTCTTGTATCCTCAGTCAACTCCTTTGCATTCTCACTCAACTCCTTGACGGAATTCTCTATAGAAACAACTAGATCATAAGGATTGCTAGGTCGTAATTGCTCGTGTGATTCTTCTAGAGGAGTTGGACTACTAATTGTTCCCCCCATACTTAATGTGAACCTTCTTGTATCCTCAGACAACTCCTTGATGAAATTCTTTAGAGAAACAACTAGATCATAAAGATTGCTAGATCCTAACTGCACGTGTGATTCTTCTAGAGGCATGATAGGTTCACTATAAATACTAGATTGCACCTGCTTAAGGGCATCCCTCCAAGACAAAGAACTCGAATTTTGCTCGTTTTCCCGTTCATATGACTGGTGCGCGTACGAATAGTAATTGGGGCCTCCATGGTATGAACCATAACCTTCAGAAGGTTGGTAGTGGTCCCAAGTACTATCCACACTATGGTCATAGTAAGGGTAATGCCCGTTTTGAAACTCAGTCGGATATTTATTGTAATACCAGCTTGATATTTTCTAACAAAAATTTCCTAATAAATTTACAAAAAATGTAAGAAAATAAATCCTAACAGGAAGGGGTTCTAAACATACACAAACAAGGCTGACTCAACCAAATCAAACCTACTGAATCTAGCAAACAAAAAGTACGATGGTTCCACTTAGATTGTATGTAGACCAGCTTCTATTCTTCCAAAAGGCAACTAGTTACAGTTTTAGCGAATCTCTCATAACGATCCGAAATAGAGTAAGTCGAAGAGAAACAGGATAAGCTATAAGGAACTTTGATAAACCTGTCTCTTTGGCACTTTTCCCTGGGTTACAAGGCGGTCTAATCAACTTAAAATAATATTCTTGAACCTTGAGTTAGGCTAATAAAGTAACCAATACAGTCCTTTTGAACGAGTTTCCTATAAGCTCGATACCCTATTGGTCTTCTTTCTAGTCAAATTTTAAGGATTAGGTTCGCGGTAGGTAACATGTTCCTAAGTCGGGCAAGAAGGAAACAGTGATGAAATCCGAGTTCTTATCTTATATGGCCAGTCCTTGCCCTTTATTAGAAAAAAAATCCGTATTCAAGTCCTCAACATATATGCATTACGAAGGAATACAAAAAACCCACTGACAGGTGATTTGTGGGTTGATCGAGTCTTACCTCCCGTACCAAACGGGCGATGAACCGTTGAAGTCGACTCAGGCCATCGACTCCTATGTCAGTGTACAAACCCGAGGGGCCGAGACAATATCGTAATTATCGTCCTTCCCTGTGCAGTTTATATTTAATATCCCTTCCGTAGGGTTTAAAAATTAATAATAAAATTCAAAAGTTCAAAGTCCAAAGTCCAAAAATAATAAAAAAAATATAAAAATACCTAAAATAATTACAATAAAAATAATAATTTCCCAATACAATTTTCTAAAAAGAAAAATAAAAACCCTTAAAAAAATTAAAAAAAAACTTGTTTTCTTTTTCCGTTCTTTTCGCTTTGTCTTTGACTCCAAGTCTTTAATCAATCAATATAATTTTTAGCTCCAGTTTCTTTTTGATCCAAAACTTGTAATACAAAGAAAATACCCAAAAACGTAAAATAGAACATATAAAAATAAATAAAATAAAAATCTAACTAAACTAATAATCTAAAAATAATTCTAAAAACAAGTCCCCGGCAGCGGCGCCAAAAATTGATGTGTTTGTAGGTTGTGGTAAATAGGGTTTGTTTTCGAACTTGTGAAAAATTGTGTTTAAATCTAATTTCTAAGACTAAAAATAACAAAACTCAAATAAAATTGATAATGAAGTTGAGAGAAAACTGAGGCTAGGATTCCACTAGTTTCCAATTTTTAAAATGATTAAATTCAATAATTATAATTATGCAATTCTACATTTAATTTAATTCTAAAATATAGCAACAAATAGATTTTCGAAAGAACAATTGTATAACAAAAGCATGGAACATCTAAAACCTAGGCCAAAGCATGTACCATCTAACGAAATCACAATTGCTGAACGAAAATTATAATTCAATTTTTACCCAAGGCTATTAATCATAAATAAATTGCATAGATTAATTAAATAATATTACCACATAATCTTTGGAAAATTAGCTTCCTCTGTCGCCTCAAAGATGGGGTTTAGCTCCTCATTGTATTGGAAACACCCTCAAAATAGATTTTCATAGCTCAAAAAGTGTTTACAATAGTGAAATAGAGGTAACACAAGAGAACAGATACGCTTATAAGCGTTACAGAGGCTGTTCTCTGCGTTACTGAAGAAAACAGAAAAAAAGAACGGACCAGGGACGCTTCAGAGATTCAAAAGTATAAACAACGGGTTCAACGACAGTTCCAGCGACAGTTTTCTGGAGCCTTTGTTCTTCGTCTTCTTCTTTACAACGGCAGAAAAAATATTTTCCTGGAATTTTTCTTTCGATCTCTGGCTTTTTCTGAGCTCCCCAGCCCCCCCAGTACTCTCTACTTCCCTTATGACTCGAACACATCCAATTTAAACACCTCAGAGCATCAAATCTTCAACGAATCTTCATTAACATCAAAATACTTGGTGATTATTTTCTCATAACTTCACGTGATCTGATTTGCTAATTTGTCTTGATTTTGCGTATCTTTTGATTATGTGCAGATCACTCTTGATAAGACCAATATATTCTCTGTTTTAAAGCTCAAAAATCACGTATAAAATCTTCATAAACTCGAACACAGAGATTCGCGGAAGAAGAGATAGTTTTCCGCCTAGTTTTTGGATTTGAAATAGGTGGGTTACCGTAATCCAAGGCATGGGTGCCTTTATAACTTTTATGGGTGCCTTTAGTAATTTTTCGAGACAATTTTTTCAACAATGTTTATTTTCCAGAAATACCTACAAATACATAAAAACACAATACTAGTACAAAATGAGTTCCAACACTATAAAAGTTGAGAGCAAATTAGACACATAAATGTGTCTATCACTACACCCCTTGAATTACCTGGAAAAGAGCCACATTCCTTCCGACTTGGGTCCTGTCTACCCTAATACACTTTCTCATCTGTTCATCAAGTATGCAAGGAAAGCAATGCCCCAGGAGTAGTCGCGGACTTGGTCCATTGGTTCAACTAACTGGATGTAGTTGGGTTCACCCGAGAACCGGAAACGTCGGGGAAGATAACATATCCCAAGATGTAGAGAATATATACGGTGGATGTAAAAGTGATATGATCCTCGGACTACTCACCACTTTCATGAAGACCCATTGTTCCCGAGACATCTTCCCTCATGTGGCTAAGATGGAATATTCTCTGTTTTTTATCTTTTACCACCGTCATCTTCCTTGTAGTTTTGTCTTTATCCCAACCAAACACATTAGAGGTGAACATGTAGATGTCCTCCCTACTAACCTCATTCACATAGTTGTCCTCCCTCATGTCTTTACCTCCCACACTCAGACCCGTAATCAACTGCACATCGTTTGGGGTTATTGTCATTTCCCCAAACGGAAGATGAAAATTATCCGTTTTCGCATAATATCTCTCGAGGAATGCAGAAGCAAGTGGCTTGTCATATCAAACCATGGAGTTATCAACTCCATACATCAACCCCGTTTGTTAGACGATCCATTGTACCCCGGGTGTTTCTCCATCCAGCGACTATAACTCCATTTTGTTGATTGACGATTGGTGTTTTGGAAGACGCACGACATTGGTGTGATCCTAAATAACATATCACGACAAACTAGAAAAGTGTATTAGGCTTAGATAAAAGTAGACGATATATACAATAAGGTTGATATACTTACCATGGTTGCACAAATCTTAGCATGCCAAATGTGCTTGTACTTCCATAGCAACACTCCTCCGTCACCCGATAACCCATGAATGGCCT
The DNA here is from genome assembly GCA_023531435.1 of Papaver californicum. Classification (NCBI taxonomy): domain Eukaryota; kingdom Viridiplantae; phylum Streptophyta; class Magnoliopsida; order Ranunculales; family Papaveraceae; genus Papaver; species Papaver californicum. The sequence goes on from JAJJMC010009062.1 coordinate 1,268,882, forward strand.
CATCAGGACCGAGAGTTAACAACATATCAGGCTTTGGCAAGTATGCCTCTTTCTTCTTCCTTCCTTGTGCTGTATATTTATCTCCCTGATGTTGTGGTTGTTCTTGTGGTTGTCGTGGTGGTGCTCCACCTCCTCGTTCTTCTCCGTCACTGCTCTTTCTATATCGAGCTAAGAGTTTCTTCGCTTTCTTCCTCCGTAACCGTTTTCTTCTTAGTTTGTTTATTTCGAATTGCTAGTCCGATTCTTGGATCGCTTCCACTAGGTTCAGTTGATCCCCCAATGTGATGCTTCATTCGTCTTGCCATTTTCGTTATATAGAAAAATCAAACGATTAATCGTTTTTTAAATCGTCGATTTTTGATGATGTTTTAGTTTGAAATGGAGAAGAAGAAGGAGAAAAGAGTAGAAGAGAAGAAGAAGAATTATTTGATGAAATAGAAATGGAGTAATTAATTTAAGTAATTAAGTTTACTTTTACTTTGTAATTTTAGATTTTTATAGAGGGTAATTTAGTATTTTTATGCAAAATTAAACACCCCTATCTACTAATATAGGTGGACACAAAATTTGGTAGAACCAAAAAAATTCCCAACCCTAATTTAGCCAGAAATTTTTTCTACCCGTGTCCTTCTCTTACGATTTTTCCTTTTAGGGTTTTATCTCCCATTTGAATTCAATTGAAAGCTGCACAAGTTATGTCCGTGACTGATATATCTTGATACACACAAAAGGCATAGACTTTGGAGTTCCTTGTTTCCCCATCTTTGACTAGCTCGAATCCTCGAAGTGTCCCAAAAAACTAACTCTCTTATTTGTACTTCTGGAAAGTAATACGTACGGAAGGCCACCAATAAAGATGCGATCAGGCCCTCAAGAACACCAGCAAACCCGACGATAGCCTAACAGCCGCAAGGTTTAAAATTTGACTTGGTTGATTTGGTTGACTTGGTTGACTTGGTCCAAGTGTTGCAGCAAGAGAAGAATTCTAAGTTTCTAATCACTAGGCCTTCTGATTTTCACCAGTGCTCCCTAGATAAATGCAAGGATCAAAACAAATAGAGTATCCGCCATGAATAAGTCACGATACCAGCTGATTAAACGGAAAACACACAAATACGGAATGGGGAAACACATCCCTATGCGACTGTTTTTTAACTACATGTATAGCCAATAACAATCAATAACTAAAACGAATACTCAAGAAGGACAAAAATTCCAAGTTAGAATTGCACCATTTGGAGCAGGCATAAATGACATGAAGGTCATAACATAAAGTAGCCTAGAAATCTGTAATTGAGAAGATATATATTGCAATTACTTTGGCCGCTAATTCAGCTGTTTTTCTCAAAACAAGGCCGATCTCTCCCGGTATATATGATAGAGAAACACAAAGAGCATTGACATAGACACCAAACGATGCTTCAAAAAAAAAAAAGCACCAAAGTTCAAAGGACAGACCCCCAAAAAGATGGCATCTAAAGGCAATGCGTTACTGGTCTTTTCAACGTACCTCATCCCCACAAAAGCAAACTTCTTCTCATGGTTAATGTATACATTAACAACAGTTGCCCCTGCAAAAACATAATAAATGTTTAAGTTAAGATCAGATGGATTAACTATCTTTTAATTAGGACATAAGCTCACCTGGACCAGCAGTATTTCCACGAACAACCTCCATGACCTACCGAAAAAGGTTGGCACCGACTGCGGAGAACTGTAGGATAAGCATTGCAATGAATTAACAATGAGGGCATTGTAAGTGTTCTTGAGTTTTTTTGTTTCTTTTTTCTAGAAAAACAATGTACTTGAGTCTAAACAGTTAAAACACAACTTATTGATTATATGATTATATATAGGATGAAATTTAAATTTCATAGACGATACACAAATGACTTCAAATTTTAGATATCTACGAAATTCAAAACTATAATATTGGGGCCAGAAAGTAAAGAAGGCCTGATGTATATACAATTTATTTAAATTAAGTTAAACAATTTAAAAATATTATTATATAAAGATTTTTTTTATTAGTTAAAAATTGTATTAATAGAAAAAAATATTTATAAAAAGTTTATAAGAAAAGAGGTCCAAAACCCCTCAAAACTTATAAGCTATTTAAATCGATATTTGGATATTCCATAGAAGTTAGAAACTCCGGTATCCCATCAAAACTCATCCCTTCACCATCAGAAAATAAGCACCCTCTCTTAGTCATAGCATCAACAATAAAATTAGATTTCCTAAAAGTATGCTCAAAACGGATAGAAGTAGAGCATTCCATTACCACATACCAACGTTGTCTAGCAAACCAAGGCAAATTCGAATTCATAAAAGCTTGTATAGCACTCATAGAACCCAAACGAATCAGTACACAATCAAAACTCCATTTTACCGCGCATTCTAAACCCACAATAATACTATATAATTCTGCCATTTTTTTTGTAGTTGTTCCAAGTCCGGTATAAAACGCACCTAGCACGAAACAATGAGAATCTCTAGCAATAATACCCGCACATGCCACCCCAGGATTCCCACGAGCAGCTCCATCACAACAAAGAATTAGTTCACCTGGATCCGGTGGTCTCCAAAGACATTCAACAGGTGTACTAACTTTTACTTTTCTATGTACCACCCTAAAGTGATTCATAACCGTCAAATCTTCATAAGTATTGTACATGTTCCCTTTCAAGCGTCTTGAATACTCATAAATTAATTGAAAGACCCTCTTCTCAAAGAACGTCCAAACTGACTTCTTTTTATCATAGACAATAAAGTTCCATGTACTCCGTAATTCAAATCTAATAACTAAATTAGTTACCAACCAAAAGTCTTTGATCATACGACTGTGACCCTTGTCTACTTTATAAGAAGTAGACAGAATGCAGTTTGGAGTTAATTCAAAAATACCTTCAATCCATTGCCACGCCTTCCTAGTAAAACTACACTGTTAAAGAATATGCTCAAATGTCTCCTTGAAAATATTCTTGAAAATAGGATGTGGACGGTCGGGATCGTCCGATTCGAGAGTTTATCTTTGAGATAAATCTGAGCGTTCATCTTTTTTCTCTAAACACATGGACGACATAGATTATACCCTGGCCCTGGTCAAAATTAACTCTTGTCTGACTCTAAACCTATCCACGACTAACCTTAGGTTTGCTGTGACTACGTTTCCTAATATAATTAAGTTTTTTTTATCAAACATTAAAACAGATGTTAAGGATACACGGTGTACTCAAAAGAAAGGATCAAGAATTTGGGAGATTATTTTGGGTCAAACACCGGAAACACACACGACATATAGCTTGCGACATAATTTATTAATTAAACTCATTGAGATGGCTTACTTAGCAACACATTGATGACGTACATATTCCCTCGACTTCGCATCATAATGTAATGCAAAGTCCGTGTCGTCATACCTAAACACCATAAAGGTTATATACCATAAATTTTGATACCAAACCCGAGATTAATTAAAATTTGTACACTATAATGAGGCAACTCTACATTTTAAACAAGCTGGTTGAATACATGTTTTATACTCTTAAAATCACGTAATGCCACCGTACAAAATCCTTAACCACAAATGTTGGGAAATAAAATAGGAGCGACACGTGTAAGACGATTAAGAATGAAACAGTGAAATTAAGAAGGACGAGAAGCACACAATCAAAGCCATA
>JAJJMC010009062.1:1282564-1322620 GCA_023531435.1 Papaver californicum
TTCAAATCATTGGTTGTTAATGTCAATGGGAAAATTGACATAAACAACAAACATTCAAATTCTCAACTGAAAACAGCTGAAACTTTTTTTGATCTCTAGACTTTCTTATTGCCAAATGACAAAAGCTTCTCAAGATTATTAAATTTAATTGTAGACACCGTATTTCCTAACTTTCCAATTCTAATCCGTTAACTTTCCAAGTAAGCATAGCCAAATAATTTCCTAAAGCAGTACTGTGTCTTCTAATATCAGTTGTAAGAGCAACCAACAGATGTGTCAAAATAAACCAAACAACATAATTTATGCCCCCGTCTGACCTTAATTTATTTTGATTTCCTAATATTTCCTAATCTACTTTTCTAACCACTTTTGTAACCACTTTTCTAATCACTTTCCTTATATTAATAATCCACATTTTTGATTTAACTATATATAATTCGATTTCTTTCCTCATCAATATTATTTCTTTCACGCAAAACTCATAAGATTTTGATTTCTGTTTTTTAGGGTTATATACAGGATTCATGCATAAATCTATAAATTTATTTCTATATTTTTTTATTACGGTTCTTCCCTGTATTTAATTTTATTGACTATCGTTTGTTGATTTTTTTAAGTTTTGTTACTTTTGCTCGAGGCAAATTAAGTAAAAACTTGTTTTCATACTGAATTGACTACATACTCTATGTAGTCAATTTCGGATGAAATGGCCGAAATTTCGCCGAAATTTCGAATTTCGGGGTGAAACGGAGACGAAATCCAAAATTTCGGCCAACGATATTTGACACGAAATACCGGCCAGTATGGACCGTACCGGTTTGGCCGATATGGACCGTACTGGTTTGACCGGTACGGCTGATATGGACCGATACGACCGATTTTTTTTTTTTAAATAAAAAAAAATTAAAAAATTAAAAAATCCTTGTTTTAGGTTTTTTAATTGTTACTCATATTTTTTATGATATTTTAGAAATATATATGGGTACGATAATATCTATAATTAATCTAATGATCTCGATTAGAATTGCAATATCCTTGTTTAATTAGCATTTTAGACGATGAACTTTGAAGTTGTTCTTGTTTCTCTTGTGTTTTCAGTTTGAACTTTGTATGAAATCTATGGATCTATATATTTTAGATGATTACTAGTTTTTATTTCTAAACTTTGTGAAAAAACGTTTGTTATAATGTGTTAAAATATATTTATAATTATAAATTGTGAACTAGTATTTTTTCATAAAATTATAGGTATAAAATATATGGACCGATATTTTACTGATATTTGAACCGGAATTTCCCCGATATACCGGCGTACCAGTGTATCGCCCTCGACCGGTACGAACCGAAATCCGATATGTAACAACCTTGTACATACTCCTGTGATGTAGTAGTTACGTAGCCTTGGACCAGTAATTTTCTGACCACTAACAAGTTGATTTGTGCATTAGGCTAAAGCTCTTAACACACGCATTAGTAACAAAAGAACAGGAGGTGCAAGTGAATATATAAGATGAGACAGAAGAATTAATGAATTATATTAATCCCAATTACTTGATGAAATATCCATATCCACAATTGATAAAGGGGATACCAATACGATGTTTTTGCTAATAGAGCCGAGTAACTAAATATGCTACTATGACCTGAGTAAGTAAATGCAGTAATATGACACTACTAACTAAATACTAGGATAATTTTCAATTGTCGGGGCTGTAGGCCCCAACTACTATGATCCAACTAACTAAACATGGTATTATGAACCGACTACCTAAACAAAGAGGTTATAAACACCGACTGTTATGACCCAACTAACTAAACATGCTATGACCCGATTAACTAAACACTAGGGTCGTAGGCACCAACTATTATGAACCGAATAACTAAAGATGCTATGACCCGATAAAATAAACACTCAGAATGTTCCTAATGTCAGGGTTGTAGGCATCGACTACTATAACCTAACTAAACACGATACTGTGACCCGACTAACAAAACTTAACTTACATGCTGACTAAAATATTGTGGGAGAATACGGATCGGTCAACCAAACAACAAATAAAAGTCGAAAGAGATTGGCCGGGTTGATACCTAATCTATATTTTAAAAGAACTGATGTTTGTCTTATGATAAAATAAAAGACAGATCAGATTGTCCGAAATAGATATCGCACGATCGGCTTTATCTTGAGACAAAGGATGAACGAGATCGGATGCCTTCCAACGCCTACGATTACACCTAGGTCCAGCAAATTTGTGACCTCTACCTTGACCCTATATAGCTGTCATGGTCTGTATATTGGTCGGTCATCTCACGACACTTCCGTTAAAATTAGGGCAAAATTATTTATCAATTTGGGTTTTGTAATCATGCCCTAATTAGGACAACCACGAACGTGCGTTTGAGGGATAAATCCGAACGTCCATTCCCAGATTCCCTAATATATATATATATATATATATATATATATATATTGCTAGATTCCCTAATCATTCCCAGATTCCTTAATATAGAGGTGATTTATTTTCCTTTCTTCTGTTTTCTCTTTTACTATATTTCTGCAGTGCGGCCTTTCTTTTTCTAGGGTTTCAATATTTAATTCTGATTTCGTTAATCAAAAGTTCAGTCACCGGTAAAATCATCTTTCTTTTCTATTTGTTTCAGATTTTCTTATCTGTTTCCTAGAATTCATTATTTATATTTAATTCTTATTTGATTTTCATTATTTTACAGCGAAGGTGATCATGAATTACATTGTGGAGAAGAAGGGGTGTAATAGATGTGGATTTTGATATTCCTGCATCTTCTAATTATACTGATGTTGCCACCGTGTCAGTGTCAATGTCGACAAGTACTTCCCAATTACTGAAGAGGAATCTAATAAACAACAGAAGAGGATTCCTCCCGTATAAGTTCTGTCACTCACAAGAATATCAGTAAAATTGATTTTGGTTTGGAATTGGGGGTGGTTTAAATTATTTCCATCTTTTATATATCACAGTTCTATTGGCATTGTAACGGAGTGAATCCATCATCGTCGTCATCTACAACAGAACCAAATCCAATAATTGGGTGTGATTGTAAAGGTTTCGGATAGGTGAATTTTTCCGAGAAGTTAGGAGTGAAGAACTCGATGCCGTCGGACGGAGTTGATCAATGGTATAGATTGAGCAATGTTCTAGAGTTTCGATGGGATTAGAAGACAATGGTTATTCTAAGAGTTTTGATCTTCCATATTTGATCAAACAACAAACGATGCACCTGATTCGATCAAGATGCAGTGTTTGCTAGAGAAGGTCCCGAGTAAATAATATATCTGTGTAATAACCCTATCCCATGCTTTACTTATTATAGTTCCTTTTCATTCAATTTAAATGATGATCCTATGAAACATGAATTGAATAGATTTACGAGGTTTTAAGGTTACACGATTGATGCTAATATATAATACATGTTACTGCAAATATGTGTGTTTTTTAGAATATAGTGGTTAAAATATGTAGTTAACAAACCACATTGTTGGTAGAGAATGATTCTTCTACCCATGGATTATTATTATTCTTGGGCATTGTAAAACGAAAATCATTCTATATCTTCTGATTTGGTTTTGGGTCTTCCATGTGATTTTCATAGCAGTTCTTTTACTGTGATTTTGATTCACTGTTTTATTTATTTCTTTACAGATACAGAAACTAAAATTCTCAATCAGGTATGAGTTTGCTTTGATTAGGGTTTAACTATGATTTCTATGTATACTCACCGTTTTATATTTTGCCTTGATTTTTTAACTGTGAGTGAACTCAATATTGATTTTCTTATTTTGTTGGATTCTGTAGCGTTTTAGATGCTGATGAATTAGTACAGTTCACCAAATAGAGGTAATCATAGACATTTAGTAATTATACAAGTATTAATTTTTCAGATCAAATTTGTTCTCATTTTCATTACCTGCAGATCCACCACCGCAAACTATAAAACTGCAGAAGCTCCACCATGATAAACATTAGATACCACCCTAATGCATTTGTCTTCTTGATATTTCAGATGTATATGACATATGTGGTTGTGGAGTTGGGGCCATGGAGGAGAATGGAAATTAGGTAACCATTGCCTAGTATAGATTATATATACATTATATATACATCGGCCTAACCAACAATTGGTTTTAGTAGAGATTTTCTTTACCGACTTGCCAAATATAACTAACCTCTATCATCGATTTCATGATTCAATTAGATTTCTTAATATTTCCAGATCCTGATAATTCTCTAAACATAGTTATTAGCATTAGGGTTTTGAAATACATCCACACTGCTAGACATAACTGAGCCTTTAATTAGGTCATGGAATGGAGATTCATCACCATCACAATCAGGGTCAAACCGTCTATCTATTCTTCTGGGATGCGCTTCTGGTCGTCATGGTGGTGCATCAACTTTAGTTAGAGAAACAACAGCGATGCAACTTGAAGAATATAGAGTTGATTGGGGTTGCTCAAAGCATGTTGTTACATTAGATATTGCTTGGAATTAACTTTTACAATTGATTTTGTTTTTATTGGGGCTACTTTTGATGAAAAACCTAATACTCCAATTAGGATTATCATAGGAGAAGTAATAAAAGAATGAATCGGAGTGTTGATGATGGGAATAACTCTTCTGATTCTGATGTTAATGATAGTGAGGAGGAGGTAAATGTAGGGGATTCTTCTGGGTTTGGTCGTTCAAGGTTAGTTACTTTTGGAAATAACTAACCTAAAGTTATTTATGAGAAAATTTAAATTCGGTAAGGTTGCTTTGAGAAAATTTAAGTATAGTTCAGGTTACATGTAAGCCACTTGAAAGATATTGAACCTTAGTGTCCTTCAGCCCATCCTCATGTTGCACTCTCATTTGTCATATATTGTCATCATTATCAAATTTGTGCTAGGAATTTAAGTAGTTATCTGTTTGCTTACAAAATACTGAGGTAGGAACATGTAAACATAGAAAGCATAAGGTATCTTTGTTGCAATTTTGTTGAATAGGTAAACATAGGAAAAAATCCAGGCTGCTACCCCAGTACTGCAGTTCCAAAGTTATGTCTCACATGCGTTTGTGCCTCAGATTTTATCATCTGAAGTATCTCTGACTCTGATTTTTTGACACCTTGCTTTGAGTGAGAAAAACAGTACACGCTGTTAGAACTTAAAACATCATGTACAAAGCAATCAATCCTTTTTTTATATTTAATTTTTCAGTGTTGTCCTTGCTCATCCTGGTTGTGAATTGGTTATTCAGTACTGCTAAGCGATGTGAATCCCTCAGTACAATTGCAGCATTTATTGGTGGATAGATGGATTCTAGTGGGTAGTCTCTGGTGGTGAAGTCCTCTTGCAGAATGCTCCGGGTCTATATTGGTACACACCTTATACCTCATACAATCATGGATCAATTGATTAAATATTACTGGTTGAAATATTCTGAGGCTATCATTTAAAAAAAATTACATTAATTTTTGACGTGTCTTTGGGATGCTCCTTTTATTAATTATGCTACTTCTTGCATGTTTTGCGAGGTATTTATTTTCTCCCTTCTTTAGGCATTGAGGTAGTATTTCCGAAATGGACCATCTTTTTTAAAATAAGACAGAGAAAAGAGTCTCTTTTGGTGGGTCAAGACTTAAGAGGGCATCTATTTCTGAAACGAACAAGAGCGCTATACTTATGATGCACCATTATTGTAACTTTTTGACGAAAGGCACTGACAAATCATAGGAATGGTTTTTTGTTTCTTAATTATTTTTTTTTTGAAGAAGGGGCAAAGTACATAGGATTAGCCAGCCCTAGGTATGGTTATATTGACTTTAGAGATATACAGTTGTTTTTGGTTTATATATGTCCAGTTCAGACCTTCTCTTGATTTCTCGGTGTACAGCATCTTGGTTTAGTGCTACCAACAATTTCTGAGGGTGAACTGAAAGCAGAGTTGTTTTGTATTTGCTTTGCTACCAACAATTTCTGATGCTGAATTGAAAGCAGAGTTATTCTGTATTTGATCTGGTCCATTGACAGTAAGATTTGTTTGAGATTTTTATTGATTTTTTTACTTTGTTGATATTGTTGTTTTGTACATGTACCTGAGAATTTTGCATCCATATTTACCATTAGGGTTTCCTTTACGTCTTTGTGCTATGAGAGATTTATGAAAGACGAAGCATTAAAATACAATTAGGGCTTCAGTCGGTTTACTCGGTAAAGTAATTTTCTTGCTAAAATCTTTGGTTATTATTGATTTTATTGATTGCGATTTGGGTCGTGTTCTGTTTTTAGGTTTCCAAACCATCAGGTGGAAGAAGATGAATGTTTGAATTTGATGAAACTCTTCCTTTTGGTGAGAGAATGTTAGGGGTTGGTTTTGAAGAAATCTTAATGATAGGATGAAAGAGTTCTGTAGAAGGTCATTTCTGATTAGGGTTTAAGTTGTATTGGAATTAGTATGAAAGCAAAGAAATTTGCACATCGAGGTAACGAGTCATAAGTCTATCAAGAGATGATAATTTAGAATTATCTCCCGATCACGGTAGTCAAACATATTACTCAAATTATATGGTTCTTATACCGCCAACACCAGATTGTTTCAAAGATTGTTTTTGTAGGAAGAGTCACTCTAAAGGCAGCTACAACTGTGACCATTTCATCTGCATCTTCAAAGAGGTAAACTTTCAACTTCATTTGCATTTTTCAGAATATTTAGATAAATCCTTCTAGGCATAGAGCATACTGGCTTCATCGTTTAAACATACAACAGTGCATTAGTTTTGTTTAGTATGTGGGTTAAGAGGATCTATAGGTAAAATGGTATGTAGTGCCCCCCTAAATGGAGTATGTGCTTCTACTGTCTGCTTGTTTCAGCTGCGTCAATACGCTCTGGCTGGTATTAGATATAGACTCTAAAAGTTAAAGTAAACAATCTTGGAATCCGCATTGGTGTCAATCTATCTCTGTTAGTCGTCTTTTAAGCTTTGGAGATGCTACATAGTTGGTTCTCATCCTTCAGAGACTACGAGTGTAATAGGAGCATCCGTCGACAAAAGGATCACCCTAAGATGATCATCTCATGGCTATTGATAACGAATCAAATCAGATGGTTCTATTTTTCAATCTTTCTGACTTGCTCCTACGGAACGATTACTTGGCTATAACCAATGGAATATACCGAAACAAAAAATTTTGGTTGTAGGAAGTGAAAATAATTCATTGGTTTAACCACAAAGAAAAAAACAGTTGGTTTTAGGAGTTCTATAGAAGGTAATCATTTCTGATTAGGGTTTAAGCTGCATTGGAAATAGTATGAATGCAAAGAAATTTGCACATCGAGGTAACGAGTCATAAGTCTGTCAAGAGATGACGATTTAGAATTATCTCCCGATTACGGTAGTCAAACAGATTACTCAAATTATATGGTTCTTATGCCGCCAACAACAGATTGTTTTTGTAGGAAGAGTCACTCTAAAGGCAACTACTACTGCGACCATTTCTTTTGCATCTTCAAAGAGGTAGACTTTTAACTTCATTTGCATTTTTCAGAATATTTAGATAAATCCTTCCATGGTTCATCGTTTAAACATGCAACAATGCATTAGATCACTTGGCTATAACCAATGGAATATACCAAAATATTTTTTTTTGGTTATATGAAGTAAACATAATTCGTTGGTTTTAACCACAAAGAAAACAACAGTTGGTTTTAGTATAGATTTTCATTATATGCATACTTCAGCTATTTTGTTTCTAATATGCAACATGTGCTTTTTATGTTTTATGGATGGGTGTACTATATGCAGTATGAACTTTCAATGTTTTTTGGATCGGTGTATTTTTCCTATTTCCGTTGTAATGGTTCGAAATGAGTTTGCAATGATTGAGATAAAGGCTTATAATACTGCGTATCTATTTAACTAATGTTTTTGAGCTTAGACGACACATTAAGATGGAAGTAACAAACATCGCAAGCACGTTAATTTCTTTATGGTATTTTGTCATTTGGACAATTTAAACATACTTGAATCCACTTTAATTTTGCGAAAATTATCATCAATGATCTTTTTATTTTGTATGGTCTCAAGTTTTCTTCCTTGAAATAGGTGAGACTAGACGAGCAAAATATGTTTCTTAGTAGGGGATACCACCCATACAGTTGGGAATGAGAAATAATCAAGGAAACCCAGTTGTTTTTTTGCTGGATTTTGTATTTGTACAACCAATGAAACTTCTGGTTCCTCCGTTGTATTGTGATTTTCTTTACGGTATCCAGTCAGTTGGGCGACAATGGATTTTGAATCTACTATAATTTTGCAAAAAATTTCATCAATGCTCTTTATTTTGTATGGTCCCAAGTTTCTTCCTTGAAATAAGCTCGACTGTAAAATGTTTCTTAGTAGGGGATACCATTCGTACAGTCGGACATGTATATAATTAATTGTGTATATCAGTCCTTGCAAGATGTAACAAGATAGTGCATCGAAGAATTGTCAGCTTCATATTTGGACTATAACTTGCCTTCATCCATGTGAATTATTTAAGTTTTGAACCTGAATAGTAGCTTGGGTTGGTGGATTAGCAAGAAGCCACATCCTCCTTGCAACATAAAAATATAATTAATCATACTGTTGCATGCTAAATATTATGTAGGAAAAATCCAGCATATTGCATCAGGTATTCTTTTCTTTCTTCCTTTTGGGATTGACACGATTGTGCTCCACATATTTTTTGCAGGGAAAATTGTTAGAGAAATTTTTTTCGGCAAGCTGGACAGGGAAAATTGTTAGAGAAAATCTTTTCGGCAAGCTGGACACAAGTAAACCGAAGGCTCATCAACAGAACTCATACGGGGCCTCACAGCCAAAGGACAGAACTCATCACAAAATTCGAACAGATTACATTAGAAATTTGAAATTTTGCATCAACGCTGTGTAGTCTGTGTTCCAAATATTTGTGTTTGGTAGAAGAGGTCACTAACTTTTGGGACTTGTGAATGATCAACACCATCAATTGAACCTAAATTAAATATGCTAAATTTGATGTCTTGATATTATTAAGCCTAACTTTAATTAGGGAACAATTCAATATTTTAAGTACACGGTAAAAAGGTGGGAAAAAAAAGAAGAAGAAACTTATTGCATTTGTTTGATTGCTGATAAGTTGATAAATAAGGGAAACTATCATCCTTCAGTGACGTGGAAGGAATTAATGTCACCTTATCTAGATTCTCTGACTCAAGGATGTTTTCGCCGACTGTTATTGATTTCACAGGACGAGATGTGCTAAATGAGCCCGAGGTAAGCAACTTCATCTATTTAGAATTTCTTGCTATTAAAACTTAGTTTCCAAAAAAAATACCAAATTTCATTATCTGCTAAGTATCTGTTTTCTGAATTGCATTTGAAGTTTTGAGCTAGAATCGTATTTTTCTAAAACGGTATAATACACAGATAAGAAAATTTGTTTTACAGGTATTCTTCCATTTTAGATAATGAACTAGAAGTATCCTTCATTCTCATATATTAATAAGTATTTTATCATTAATCCTTGCGTTGTTTTTATGTCATTTAGTTATTAGTTTTGGCCTTCCAACTTCAACTATCTATAATATAATACTCCCTCCGTTTCAGGAAAAGAGTTACTTTCTCTTTAAATTTTTGTTCCAACAAAAGAGTTACTTTCATTTTTAATATAACAAACTTTCAAAACTACCCTTATTATTTTAAGAAATGTTATTATTCTCATTATAAAGATATATGTAGCATTAAACTTTTGGTTAGGGTAAATCTGGAATTAAATTATAAAAGTTATTCTCTCTCATCTTGCCTTAATAATTGTGCAAATAGGAAAAGTAACTTTTTTCATGAAACGGAGGGAGTATAAATTAATTAAGATTCAAATTTTGTTTGTTTGATAAATGTTTCAAATGGTTTTGGTAATTCAACGTAATTCAAAAAATAGAAATACCACAACTGCTCTTTTTCTCTCCTCCAAAATAGGCGATTCTATGGTGACCATATGGCCCATCTCCAATTGTGAGTGAAACTCAGGGTGAATGTTAGTTTAAGAACAAGGGGGGTGGAAACGGGGAACCTGATAAAAGGCGCGGATGATTATGGATGAGACAGTTCTTTACGTTTCATTGGGGATTATCGACTAAAATGAGACAGTTCTTTACGTTTTTCTTTCTTTGTCTTTTTGAGAACTTTTATATTGGTTATCATGATAGGTAAGGCTAATTTCTAGAGAAAGATTAGTCTATAATTACATCTATTAGGATGTATTGGAATGAATTAGCTGAACTTGGTTAGCATTTGTACATCCAAGGTTCGTTGCATTGAAAAACATATGCGCTAGATGTATTGATACTAACCCAATTCAAACTGGGAAAACTAATATACTGATTCTCGGCTAGCTTCAACTTTCAAGTAAAAGTAAATACATGTTTTTTTATGTGGCAATCATTCATTTCCATGTCGATGTATATTTAGTGAACTGGTTGATACAGGCGTACAAGAAACTGAAGATTCCATTTTCTTTGTATTTGCTCAAATGTATGCAAGTTGTTTCTTTAAGGAGATGGATGGACATTTCATAGACTTCAAGGTTCTGCAATTGTGGTTCCTTGAAAATGCTGATAATTGTCATAAAGTTTTGTGGGTACATTCCAGACTTGGCTTGAACTTCAGCCCACAAAATATGTTATTGTCAAAATGCGGGATAATTAACATTATTGATGCACATCCTATTTGATTAGACCCCTTCGTCTTGATCGCATTTTACTTTTTATACCCCAAAATCACATTAGCATAGATGATAATAGTATATGTATCAGCGACTTACCGCTTCAAGCGATTATGCTTAACATGATTTCAGAGCCATTGTGTTGTACCAGATTATGACATTTGTGTAATACAAATAGGCAGGTCGGGAGTTCACAAGTGTTGCTACATGAAGCTATTGTGACATTCTCAAAATATATAATCAGATCAGTAGAGGTTAAATTGTTGCTACTCTTAGAGAGGGTGGTTTGGGAATCTCTAGAATGGAGGTGTTTAATGTTTATGAAGTTGTGATGGAATATCAAACATTCTGTTTTTTTTTTTACCGATTTAATTTTATTCAAGCCAGTGTTCAATGGAAAGACACTGATATATTGAGGAAAGAGTTAGACAATTTACAGGTTTGTAAGTTAAACGTCTTCACATATTCATGTCATATCTGCAATATGTTGTTGAGCTCGGTGCTAAATTGATTTTTGAGTTTATTGTTGTTGTATTGATAAACCTATGAAGATTGTTTTCAAATATACGAATCATATTCGATACACTGGCTAACTTGATTCGGGCAATCATTTCCCATTACAGGTTTTTGTAAGCATGAGATGGGTTATTTTATTGAATTTGCATGTTGAATTGTTCCATGTGAAAACTTTTTTCTTAATCTTGCTTCTAGGTGTTTGATTACCTTTGACAAAACTCGAATATACTATTGTAGCCATTCTGTTTTTTAATATAAATGTCATTTTTCTATTTCCTTTATCTATCAAGTCATAAATATAATATATTTTCTCATTTAATATGAAATATTATCTCAGAAGCTCCTTTGTTAGGTATAGATATGCATGAGTTTTTGTCGTGAGTTGTTTTATAGGTCTGATAGCTTAAACTAAGTTGCACAAGAGTTTTGATTACCTTTCTCATGCAGTTAATATTCTTTTAATTCAATTTGAGCAGGGAGGATAATAGTATATTTGCCATTGAAAGGCCATTTGGAAGAATAAAAACTGAAAAGGTAACTAATATTTGAATAAAAACAATATGGAAGAGCATAATTAGTTTTAGGAAATCATGATAGTTCAAAATGGTAACTGTTGCTGGTTATCCCTTTGTTATCCATAAAATAAATCTCTTATCAGATACCTCTGAGATATATGCAGAGGAAAGGTAAGCTTGACCTAATTAAGGTAGATGGTTTATTCCACTTCCTCCTAATTACTATTTAATGCAATCAAATTGTCAACATTCAAGCATTGTTGTATGCTACGATACTGATATATCATGTGGTGCATGTTGATGGAAATATAATAAAAACCCCTAGCTCTACTTAACCAGAAAGACTCATTCGTTCTCTCTCTTTCCTCATCAGTGTTATATGAATGAAATAGTGCTACTATTGTATGTTTGTCTCTAACTGTCTATGTATATAATTGTAATGAATGAATGAACATATACAAATACATTATCCATATTATTCTCAATGCATGTATTGTATTAAATATTAATTACTATGTAGGGATGTATCCATCATGTTTATGTATAATGGAATTGTAGTAGTGCTTAAGACAGGTAAATGTAGATTAGGGTAAAACAGAGTGGGGACCTGGGGATAGGATGTTTGTGCATATGTGAGTATGAGTTTGGGATCACCTTTGCTGAATACTGATCGATGCCGGTTGTCTTTGATACAAACTCAAAAGATGAGAGCATTAAAAAAACGTAACTATGTCTTTTTATAATTGAGAATCACGGATTTGTCTCTTTTATTTCGAGCACTCTTGCTGTCTGGCTACGATCTAGGTATAGATTTAGGGTCAACCGATCAGTCCACATTAGAAAAGGTTATTTATTAAGTTAAGAGTAGTCATGATTGAAATCGAGTTCTCGTTGCCCATGACCTTAGAACAAGAAGGTGAAGTAGATCATGAGTTCCATTAGCAGTGCACTAATAAATTCAAAATGTGGATTTTGATGAATCTCTTGGTATAAGAAGTTTTTGGTATGTAGTTTTTGGGCATATATATGTATATGGTATTTTGCATAGTAAAATTTAAACTAATTATGAATAATGTATACATATTTACTAATGATGTATTCTAAACAATACTGCAATATTTAAATATCGTATTTTATTATATATTTTATTATATTATATTGAATTTTTTAATTTATAAAACGAATAATATAAGCAAAAAGAAATTATAACACAAAAAAATAGAAAAGATCGTGCCCCGACCACCACGGGCCGGAATGATACCTAGTGTATATCTAAAATATAAAGGCATATAAAGGCGTTTATTACAAAGAGTTGGGAAAAGAGAAGTGCTAAAGGTCCATGTATAGAGAAGTAGACTAAAGTCATTGATTAATAAGACGGTAGAAGTAGCGGGAGAGAAGAAACAGATCAAGAATTTATCTTAGGTACTGCTATATGCTTGAACCAGGTCTATCAAATCCTTATACTCGTAATTAATGAAGCAAGCTACCTAGCCAGCTCAATCGGTTATTATGAAGTTGTATTACTATGAAGTTGCTGATGATGACCACCGGAGGATGTTGTACACATTGTAGAACCAACAACGCCATAATTTACAAATTGACTAGGAGCAGAAGAATGCCGGAAACCTTTTGGCTTACAACTCTCAAATTCACCTCAACTACTACGAACAACTCCTTGCGCATGTTCTATGGCGCTTTGTCTAGGTTTAAAATCTTCATGATCCGTAATTTGATCTAGTGGTAGCAGACGTCTGGCTGTAGCTTCTACAAACTCAGGCATCCATAGTGAGAGGACTAAGATAAAGGAAATTAGGAAGAAAAGTTTAGTGCAAGTTTTCACTGTATGCATTTGAAAGTTTAGATAGCTATAGATTATATGTAGCTCCTAGGCTGTTTGAGTTGCTACAGTAAGAAGAAGAGAGAAGTTATTATATACTAGTAAGGAGAGATTAACTGATTTGGGCTTTTAATGGGCTCGTGATCAGCAAGAAAATGTAGATATCATGAACACCACCACCAGCTCATAGCTGAGTTGTAGGGGTAGTGTCTTTACGTGAGTACCAGTACTTGCAGTAGATGCATCACCTGGCTATGATGATGATGCTCGTGCATCCCCACTTTATCATTACCTCTCTTATCCCGTACCGGTACCAAGTTCTTTTGGCATTTTTTCTAGCCAAATTCGATCTTACTTTAACAAGGAAGTCAACTTCATTTTTTCTTAAAGAACAATTTGATTTTAACGATCACCCGAAACAATTTAATTTCACATACATCTGAGTGGCCGTTTGCATGCAACAAAACCGATTTCAATTAATTTTTAGAATGCAATTAACGCGATATAAGATTCTTTGCAACAATTTACTTCGCTTAATTATCTATTTACCATCAAATCCCTTATAGGATGTTTGAATAGCAGTAAAAGTCAATCCTAAAAGTTAAAAGTAAAAAAAATTTGCTTCACAATAATTTAACTTTTTTGCTTCTAGTAGATGTAAAGCAATTCTTGAGAGTGCATCCAAAAGTAGAAGCACTTTTGCTTCTCTGGAAGCAGAAGTCAATCCCTGAAATCAGAAGGAAAAACATTTTGCATAGGGTGTTCGGATGTGCAATAAAAAATAGCTTTTTGACTTCTAGAAGTCAAAAAGTAAAAAATTAGTTTGGCAATATTATTTCAGAATGACTTCTAGAAGTAAAAAAGTTAATTTTTTGAGAATTAAAATGTTTTTGCTTCTGACTTTTGGAATTGACTTATGCTTCTGGAGAAGCAGAGACACTTATACTTCTGGTACCCAAACATAACAAGTTATTTTTTTTGCTTCTAAAAGTCATTCTAAAATTGTGTACCCAAACTAACTTCTGACCTTTTTGCTTTCAGAAGTCGAAAAACAACTTCTTAAGTGGTATCCAAACAAACTAGTTTGGATACCAGAAGCAGAAATCAATTCTAGAACTTAGAAACAAAATTACCATTACTATTATTAAACTCTTGTTCTAAAGAAGTTAATTCTACGTAGTATATAGTTAATATAATCTAGATAACAGACTCACAGTTTACAGAGCACAAAAGATAAAGAGAAAGAGAAGCATTTTAATTAATACGAGGTTCGTCCCTTAACTTGGAGGTTAAATGTTTATATTTATAGGGATTATGGAGACTATCCCTCCGTAACCTGGTGCTACTCAAGGCGTATACATGTTAACTTACATATATTATAGACTATTCCAATAGATGGATTTGGGCCTAGCGCCTCAATACGCTTTGGGGTTTTAGATACCAATGCATATAATGGTATCCATGATCCAATTTTTTTTCTGTTCCATTGGAGCACAGGAGAATAGAGAAGGAACCGCTGTCTTTTCCTTATTGGTGTTTGTTTATTTTCTTTTCAAAACCGCTTCACGTCTTGTCAATTATTTATGACAATTATTTACTTTGTATTTTCAAATGAAGAGAGTTCCCTCAACGGTTATATATATCCATCTTTTCTGTTGGTTGTTGTGAGTTTCTTCTTTATTTCTCTGCTGTGTTAGTCTTGAGATTCTATGTTTTTTCGTCTTTTTTAAAGATTGATCATAGCCTCTGGTGGTTTCTAGTCTTCTCTAATGTCCACCCCTAGTAAGTTTTTATCCTTTGTCCATTTTGATTTGTGATTTTGATAGTACATCTGTCTACACCCCACCCCCACCCCTCACTTTTTTAGTTGATGATATATTTTTGAAAGGTTCTGCTCGTGGTGAAGGTACTAATAGTGGTGCTGGATTATTTGACCACTAGTCACGTTTAAAAGGGAAATCAAATTTATTGTCGCTTTTGGTTCCACTATTACTTGTTATTCCGTCATTTTTGTTGGTGTTAACCTCGTTGATGTGCATATTACTGCTGATTCAGATCCCCTTGTTCCTCCTCCCAAATAGAGGCGGTTCTCAAACCGAGCGGTAAATGTGTTGTTTGATATCATTTATTATTTATGCTCCATCCTTTTGTTTATTTCTATCTTTTTTTCGTAGGTGCTTGAATTGAAGTTGGCAAAGTTATATTTGATAGAGAACTGCTCGATTAAACCCACATGCGTTGGTGTTAAGTTTGATACAATTGTCAATGTTAGATGACAAAATATATCTTGAGAGATAAGGGTTTACTTTGCTTATATATATTAAAGTTAGGTTGTATTGTCATAGGACGAATCATATCGACATTTAGTTGCCCCTAAAGATTGAAGACAAAAGAATACACGATCAAACCCATAAAAGGATTCGTTATCAACAAGGATAGTTTTTTTTTTTAATCCCCCACCCCGATGCTGGCGAGTTTCAAACTCAGGCCTTTGGTATCATCACCCAACAACTTTACCACTTATCAACAAGATAGTAACATGAAGATCGTTGATCTTATTTATGTCTATGTAACTATCATTCTATCTATATATCTCAAAGAAGAACTCACTGGGACAATTTTCATGACGGCAAAATGGACAATCTTATATGTTTCAAAAATAAAATAAAATTAACTACCTTCTTTTAGTAGGCATGACCATTGACCAAATGGAGTTGGTCAAAGTGTCGAAAGGACTAAGATGTGGCTTTGTTTCTCGCGAAGATTATGTTAGTTCTGGAACCACGATGAGTTTAGGATTCCATGAATTCTTCTAGACTATGCTATTTGAAAAGGAGAGGGTACCTAGTACGACACCAACTTTTTTCGTTCATGAACCTATATGACAAACTCCTTGGATGATCTCAAAAATCAATATCTAAGGATAACCTAGAATGATCTCTTTCAAGATCCGAATTCCAATAATAGCAAATCATATTTGTCTCATTTTTCAAGAACCAAATTCTATAAGGTTGATAATCGTACTTATTTGCTTTCAATTTAGTTATAAAAGAATTTCTGATACGAAAACAAAAATAAAGCAAGCATACCAAGATTTTGTTAACAGGAAACTAAAATCTTGTTGAAAAACCGCCGGGACCAAGTCCAGACTGAACATACATTGATTTAATCTATTACATCTATTGCATACTATCAGACTTTAGACCAAATATAATAGAAACATGATATACCCTCAAAGTTGCCCCACTTGAGTTGTATTCAAGCACCTGTAAAACTCCTAGCAGAATCTCAATTCTCTTTAGAAGTTTCCCTTGTAAATCTTCCATTAGAATGCTAGTTCTCTTTAGAAGATGTTTTACAGTATTTTTTGAAGACTAGTGATCCCTTGCCTCCAACATGAGACCTATCCCTTCAAATATGTATCAATCAAAGTAATGTAAATTTTTGCTTCGATGGAACTCCAAAGGAAAAAGAGTTATCAACGAAATTTTCAACATTTAGGGTTTAATTTCTTCAAAAAATTCAGAGATACCTAATTGATTCTACCTCACAAGATCTATCTAAGTCAACCTTAGATCGTAATCTTGCGGAGCTACAAGGCCAGAGACGAAGAACTGCTTGTAGTTTCTATCAATCTTATTCCCTAATCAATAGTTCTTGAATGGCTGTATTGTAGAAGAGACATACCTTAGAATAGATAAGAACTACGATGATCATGATAATATTCCGTATATCAAAGATCTATCAGGTAAAAGGTAGTCTGACCGGGCTTCACAAATTCCTTAGTGAAGACTTTAAAAGTCCTAACCTAATTATATTTCACGAAGAAACTTAGGTTTTTAGAGGACGATTCTAGCTGCAACTAGGACAAAACGTGCCAGGATTGAGATTCTAGGTTACAAAGAGTCCTATATTTATAATGATAAACTAGGCTAGATTGATTAAAGTTCAAACAATTTTTTTCTTGTGAACAAAGCAAGTTCGTGAACTAGTTTCCATGTTTACAATTTACTTTGATTCCAAGCACACTTAACTTCTTAATATAGATCGATTCCAAAGAATGAAAATCATGTATGCATGTGACAAGTTTGCCTTAAGTTACATATAAGAATGTGTACAAATTTATTTTTCATTTAAGAACCATGCACAAAGTTATCCCATAAAAATAGTCCATAAGGCTCGTGAATCATCAAACAAGGTTGAGTTCAGGAACACACAAAAACATGCTAGTTCACGAACTTAAAAAATTAGTTCATGTACATGATATGTTTTAAGTGTCCATGAACATATTCAAAAGTACCTAGTTCGTGAACTCATAAATCAGTTATTGAACAAAATCTATTTTGAAAAAGGTTCCGGGAACATACCCAAAAGTATACGATTCGTAAACCAATAAATCAATTCGTGAACATAAGACCAAATTCACAAAGTGTCCCACAACACCTTGAAATTGCATAGTTCGCGAACCAATAAAATCAGTTCGTAAACACAAGAGAAAATTTACAAAGTGTTAAGTAACATCTTGAAATTGCATAGTTTGTGAACCAATAAAATGAGTTCGTGAACTCTTTTGCATTTTGGAGTTCATCAAGTTTTATAGTTTGCAAACTAAAAAACTATTTTGTGAATAATTTTACAACTTGATGTTTTTAGGCTTATATTTCGCAGACATAGTTTTTGAACAATAAATTGTCCGCAACCTCAAAAGTGATAACCTATGAACATCCAATGCTTGAGTTCATGTTTCGAGATTAAATCAAGTATAAGCTTGAATTCGAAACTTCTTATTTGTAATTCATCATACACTAAAGCCATGCGACATTGTCTTAGAAGATATAATGACAAAAATAATGAGTAAATAGGATAGTCAGTTTTCACATACCTTTGTTGATGAAGTTCTCGCAAATGTCTTCATTGTCCTTCAGTCTTCAATCTTCAAGGGTTATTCAGTGAATTCCGATACTCATCTACCATGCTATAATCCTAGTCCGTGACTGACTTTAGCAGAATATAAATCAAGATATAGTTCTTTTTATCTAATATTAATTGACAACAGTCTTGACATACCAAAACTTGTGAGTTTGGCCGGGAGATGCTCTAACAATTGCCTTCGTTGTCTATTTCAGTGAGAAAACTATTTATTACATATGGATATAAATAAAAAATAAACTTTCATATCAATCTCCATAATGCTTCTTGATTTTTTAAATCTTCAACATCTCTTGAATTCTTCGTTCTTCAAGTTTTTCTATGGTTCTATATGTGTTCGTTCAACACCTTATTGTTGAAGATCCGTAGATTAATAACAACTTATGAAAATAATCTAATTTTAGTATTGAGAATGAATAATCAATCTACTCGAATTGTTATGCCAGTGCGTAGTATTTTTATCTACTTTAAAGTCCATTGTACCAAAACTTTAAAGCAATACTACGGGGATATGTTATCCCCATTAGTCTCTACTTGTCTCTTTTTGTTAAATTCGACGCTTACATGCCCAAGTAATTCATCCCCCCTAGACATCGCTCCTAAAAACCATATGTCTTAGTAGATAACTACTAATTATATAATTCTCCCCTTTTTTTGTCATATATTGAAAAATGTATTGAGAATAAGGATCATAATAAACCATGCCTAAGAGATTATCAAGACTAAAGATACCATACCAGTTTTTAAGATGATTCCACTATGTTTCACAACTTAGTATCTTCACCAATGAGAGATTTTATATGCATAGTTATCACATAAAATTCCAGCCGCAAAGATATAACAATTAAACATAAGTTTAAAAATTAAACTGTCCCCCATTTGATGTCATTCTTAAAGAGAACACCAAGAGCGACCTTTTCAAGGAAAATGATTTTCTAGGATTTTAGAAATCTTACAAGGAGATACGAGCTAAGAATCAATCATCAAAAGTTTCTCATAAGATCATGCATATTTCTAATCAAATACCAAAATAAATGGTAACTTAGAACTATCTCATGGTAATCAAACAATACACGATATAATCATGAAGATCAAGTACTCCTATCATCTTCACTAAGGTGCAAACTTGTATTATAATATTATTTACTCTTAGAAGGAAGGAATAACCTTTTATAACTTGTAATTTTACGAACTTCAACACAAATAAAGTTAGTAAAACATGAATGGTACTCTTAGTTTATGGATCATTAGCCAACATGGGTTTGTCTGTAGAATACCTCTAATCGTATTCATTATTCATATTCAAGAGAATTAAAAATCTTCACACATATGAATTCAAACTCTGTTATTATAAGCGCTCGACTTTTGATCTATTATTACTTTAATCTCATGGAATATATTATAGATGAATAGAGAGGTGAAAAGTGCACATGCTGAACTAAGGTGAACGATGTTCTGATGTGATAAAATATAGTGGTAAAAAGAGGTTCGATTCTCAGACTTGTGAAGGTTTAGTTATAGACTTAATTTTAATTAAAGAAAACAAAACAGAATAAAATCAAGATGACTTAAAAATATGGGGAAGAACTAGGATTCAGGATTCCACTTTTAACCAATAAATCAAGTGATAGTAATTTTAATCATGCAATTAAAATATTTTATTTTGATTCTAAAGCATTGCAAAAATAGATTTTCAAAACAACAACTGTATAACACAAGCATGGAGCATCTAGGGACCTAATCCGAGGCATGCACCATCTAAAGGAATCACAATTGCTTAATAAAAATCTTTTAAATCAATTTTCAATCAAGGCAATTAATCATAAATAAATTGCATAAATAAATTAATTAAATACATACCACTTAATTATTGGAGAAAAAGCTTCCTCCGTCGTCCCAGTAATGGTGATTAGCTCATGGTAGAGAAAATATGGTCAAAATACTCTTTCATTGCTCAAAAAGTGCTTACAATGGTGAAATAGATGTAACACAGCTGATTTGATACGCGTATATGCGTTACAGAAGATGGTTTATCCGTTACAAGGAAGGAATAAGCAACAGGAAGAGAAAGAGAAATACGCTACAGAACAACAACTCTAATGGTGCGTTGCTTCTGCTTCTTCTCCGTCGACAGCAACAGCAGCAGCAACACCGGCCGTTTCCTGTTTTTTTCCGGCAGTGATTTTTGAGCTTCTCCGAGCTTGCGTGCCGATTTCTCTTGGCTTATCTTGGTATATATAGGGTGTAGGAACCCTAGGGAGTCTTCCAAACCTAATAAAACTCTTTAAAACTCATCCAAATCTTTGTAAATCCGGTTCCAAGCCGGAATCCAATTTTCCGTCCATATTCACAATTGTGCAATATTCTTCGGCGTAAATCACTCTAATTTGATGTGTTTGAGTTGGTCTTGGACTCTTGTAGTCTTTGGAGCAATTTGAAACTCAAAACAACCCAAAATCTACGTGAATTGAGTACACAGTAGTTTCTCACGGGATGAATTTTGTTTCCCGCCACATTTGAATTTAAATGGAAAGGGGTGCCCCCAATCCAAAGTGTGGGTGCCTTAATCCATTTTCCCGGGTGCCTTTAACACTTTTCGAGCCGATTTTTCCGCAAATGTTTATTTCTCAAAAATACATACAAAGACATAAAAAACGTAATAAGTGCAAAATCGAGTACTATCGAAGCAGATATTCGGGCGTAATTTAGACACAAAAATGTGTCTATCATGTTCCCCAAAATTTTTGTATAATTATCATGTCTTGAGAGTTCTACCAAAAAATCGTAACATAAGTTTAAATATCAACATTATGATTAAATAGATTCATCTAAGAGCATAAATTATTTTTATGTTATTATGTACAAATTCCCATAGATCATGTTCTTGTTTTTGTCTTAGGAGTCAGATAGGCATGAAGAACTCTACAAAGAGCATAAGAAGTGTTGATACCCACATCGAGTCACTATATTTTGGACTCACTATTAGCGATGTGGTAGCACCTTGAATCGTATTTAAAATCTTTTTGAATAGATGCATAGAAGATATTAATGAAAACCACATTGGGATATTAATGTCACAACACCATTTAATCAAAAAGGTTGCGTAACCTATGTAAAAGATGATAATCTCTTTGGAACAAAAAGGCTCAAAATAATCGAGATGTGAATTATTATCTTCAAAAGCATTAGGTATTTCACTTCAACTAAGTGTATAAATAATTAATCAATATAAAACTAGGATTCCCACCAAATCACTTAGCGAAGTATTTATTAAAGCGCAAAAACAAAAAAAGAAAATGATTTTGGTGATGATGGATCAAGATATCAAACATGTATATAATAAAATCATCAAACTTGATCAAGTTAACAGACATACCTTTAGAGAATCACAACATGGATTTAGCAATCATCACTCCATAAGATATTTTACATCTTGTATATCCAACGGAATTTGTGCCCTAAGTATTATGCTTCCTCACCACTTTTGAGACTAGGGAATTCTTAGTGAGGATGCACTTTATAACAAAATCTAGTCGTGTTGGGGTAAATATTGCTTAGTTCACCACAGGTGGTTGAAACAGAGTCACTTAAGAGCTCTAAGTGCTTTATAACTTTCTTGAAAATTTCAACAAATTTTCCATAACCCATCAATATGTCGAACATTGTCGTGCTCTTTTCTGGGAGATCCTTCCTCTATAACTTATTGCCCTATTGGTATTCTTTGGTATCCACTTTTGAATGGGTTTAGGAGCAAAATGTCTCTTTTTCTTCCCAATGTCGTTTTCAAACTTCCTTGGGGGAATATTGGGAGAAATGATTTCATGCAAGTCAATTTTTCTACAGTTGGGAGCATCAAATCTCTTCTTCTTATGAACAGGAACAAATCTTGTTTCATCTATTTTACGAAATTTGCATCTCTTTTGCAAGTGACATGTTTTTCCACAATAAAAACAGTACTAAGTAGCATGAGAAAATTATTACTTAGATGTGTATGTGCATGCTTTGGAGCTTGATATAAATTGCAATTTCCATCATCATCTGTCGGTTGAAGTATTTCACTTTTGACATCAGCGGAAGTCTTTGGTTGAGAAAAATCTTTATCCTTGACAAACTTTACCTCTTTTCAAGTACTAGAAGAGTCTATTTACTCATAGCCCAATCCTCGTGTATCAAGATGATTTTTATGCTCCCAATATCGAGGTTTATTTGTCCGAGCTATTGTTGAATTTTATTTCTTTCAAACTCATATTTTGTTCTTCCAACATATCTTTTCAACAACTAGATCAGCCTCAAGGCGCTTTTCTCGAGAGAAACATGCAATATTTTTGTCTTCAAAACTCATTCATGGATAGTTAATCCTTTCTTCAGTTGCAACAAGTTTTTCCTCCAGCTTATATAAATCTCGACGAAATTATCACATTCAAACTTCTTTGAACTTAGATCTTTATCACGATATTTTAGAAGTGATTGGGTAAGGTGAAAACCACAATCAATACCTTGGTAAATCCTCCTAAATTTCTTGTTTTCTCTAGAGAAAGGAGCCATAAATGGAATGTGACAAAAAGTCGTCATATTCTTCTTTGATAAAAGAGTTAAAAGCTTAAAGAAACTTGAGACTTCCTCATCTACATCTTTATCAAGATTTGGATCACTTTCATTAGAAAGTTCATCCAACTGTTTTTCCAGCCGTGTTTCCCAGTTATCGAGAGTTTCTATATCATCAACAACACCTTGACTAGAAGACTCATTCAAAATGTTTTCATGAAAATTTACATAACTAGATTTTGATATGTCCTTATCAGAATTTCCATCAGCATAGGCAATATTATATGTCTTACACTCTTGATAATGGTCATCAAATATATCATCGAGAGTTACAATGTATGTTAATTTCCTATAGTCTCTACTATAATATTGAACATCATCATCAACACAAGTTCCTGTCTTATGATAAGGAGATAATATACCTTTAGAATTTTTTTTCTCTCAAGATTTTTTTAAATTGTCTTGGATTTTCATCCTTAGTTTCTGGCACACTAGATTTACCCTCGGAGGACCTATAATTATTCACAACTTTAAGAGAAATACTTATCTCCTTTTTAAAATGGTGTTTATTGTTAAAGATCTTTAATTTACCAATTAGATCACTCCTTGTTATCTTTGAAAGATCATTTGCATATGTGATGACATGATTTTTAGACTCGTATCTTGATGGTAGTGACCGAGAATTTTACACACAATATCCTTATCAGAATAGTTCTTCCTAACGAATGTGAGGATTTAACTATCTGATACGTACGGTTGGAGGCCGGGTAGCGATAGTATTCTAGACACACTGGAAGTAACCTATATACACTAACGGGGTATTGGCAATGAGATTCACATACGTAGATCGAAGAGATTATAAGTGCGGGAGTAAGGCTATACCAGTGTAACTAGTTGGTTAGTTCAGATCGATTTCACTCAGGCGACTAAAGTTTATTAGTAAGTGAGTTGTAATTGTTTAATACGGTGAATGCTTATTTTTGAACGAAATCCCAAAATTTTTCTACTGGTTGGTAATTTCCTAGTTAAAAAATCTTTTTATCAAACTGTTTTTACATTATGTATTATAATTCTCATCTTCATAATTATATTAACTAGCTAAAAGATATGTTAAACTATGAGATTTATCTCTTTCTATTTTATATTATTTTAAAAGATATATTTTACCCTAGGGTTTTTAATTATATTAATAAAAAGTTGGTGGTACTTGCATATCTAATAACTTTTAACGTCGACATAGGGAAAAAGCTTTCGGGGCTTGGAGGCTGCTGACGCGGCGCTGAATTGTGCTTCGTGGTGAGAGGAAAAAATGGATCCTCGGGTGGTAGAGGTGCACTAGATGCAGCTTACCACAGCCGGGAATACAATGTCGACACTGGTGTAACCTTAACATAGAAACTTCACTGACTAATGCAAAAAGAATAATGTGTGCCCAAAATTAATAATACATTTATTTTATTTTGTGATTAATCAAGTTTTTAGCAACTGTTTCAGATATCTCGCCATGAAGCTTACCGTTTACACCGGAGGAAAAACAAGCTCACTCGCAAGCAAAACAATAAAGAAGAAACAAAAAGAAAGGATAACCATCAACGGGCATTCTGATTCGAAGCACACTGAAAAAACATCTTCACCAAGTAATCATGAGCGACTCGGTACTTCGAAACAACATCCAAAAAGGCTTGATTAGTTCTCATCAACAAATTCTCAATACCAGAAAGTTAAGGATTTTCACCATTTTCACCACGGAATGCATCCCCCACCAACCCCAACCTCTATAAAAGCCTCATCGGTAAAATAAAACTCATCACTGGCCTAAAGCTCGTGTTTTAAGGCATGCTTATGCTTCTCCTCCAGAAGGGTAATTTTTTTCTTTTCAAAAATCATAAATCTCAGAGGGTAATGTGGGAACTATGAGATCAGGCCAATGCAATCAATTTCGGCCGAAATGGCCGAAATTTCGGCAAAATTTCGGGTTTCAGGGTGAAACTGAAAAAATTTATGGGTTATCGGCGAAACGATTTTTTACCAAAATTATCGCCGATATTTGTAAAAAAACGAAATTTTGGACGAAATGGGCGAAATTCACCGAAATAACCGGGATAGAATTCTGACCATTGGATGAGATTTTTCTTTTAATCCAACGCGGGAGATTCCGAAGTACAGAAATGAAAACTAACCTAACCCTCTTCTCCTTCTTCGATCTCCTTCCTCTGCAAAATTTAATCTCTTCAGTTTCTCAATCTCTCTTTAGTTTTCATGCCATCCAGATTCCAGCGTTTTGTAGGTATGTAGTTATGTACCCCTTCTTTTGTTTCTTTTTTGTTCTTTTTTATTTTGATGAATAAGAAGAAGGTGAGTTCCCTCATCCCTGTATCTTCTTTTCTGTGGCCATTACTAGGTTTCTCTTCAAGAAATTTTCCATTACTAGGTTTAGAATTGATATGCAAAAAACTGAGATAATGTGTGATGTTATGCTTGATACTTTATCTATTAATAAGTTGAGTAAAGTTTGAATGTTTTTGTTGCTGTGATTCTTTGCTTGAATTTGAACCATGTAAATTTGTTTGTCTGGAGTCTCTGGACTCTGAATATATGAAGTTGTTCAATTAATGCAGGGGCAATAGTTGTCTAGCATGGGCAATAGTTAACAAAAACTTTGAATTTTTTTAGCTAGCATGGGCAATAGTTGAACAGAAACTAATGTTCATTTCTGGAGGTTTATGCCTTTGCACAATTCTGCAATTACTAAGTCTGAATTCAAAATCTGTGAAGAACACCTTATTGATAGTTATTGGTTGTCTTGTTGATTCAAAAAACGCATATTGTGCGAAGCAAAGAATGTGGCCAGATAAGAATGATGAATGGTTGGATTCCTACCTTGTGGTTATGTTTTAGTTGGGGTATTGTTCATCTTCTCTCTCACTCAGCGTCATAGCTAATGTAGCATAATTGACATAAAATAGTGAAACACAGATCAAAAAATGCTCCTAATGAAGTTCAGGTTATGTGGATAACAGTAGTATTTCTGTTTTTTCCTACCTTTGGTGGTGGCAAGTGATATGCTAGGTGTAGATAGTATTGAAGCTAGTTTGGATGAATGCCATTGCAAGAAACATTACTATATCTTTTGTTGTTGCAACTGGTTTGCCACAAGTTCTATTCCAAGATACGAATCCATCTCTTCTTACCAGAGTTTGTAAAGCCAATATCCTTGCTTTTCAGAAGCCTACTAGTACCAAAGTGTTGTGACTGATCAAACTTGTTAATGTAGGATGTACTTTTCTCAAACTTGTTATGCCTTTAACTGTGGCACTGATGCTGCTGCATACAGTTATCTGCGGCTGTTGTATAGTTGTGAACTTGCAATTTTTTTTTGGGGTATGTTTGCAGATGTTATTCAAGTGTTAAGCAAACTTGAATTATAAGATGGAGTGTTAATAAGCTCTCATGCTGATGCCTTTACCTTAGTTTTGATTCTGATTCTGGGTTATGGCACGTATGTGTTAATAAGCTCTCATGCAATGGATTTACCATACCTCTCCTGAGATGATTTTAGTTCTAGATCTCATGGCCATATTCAGGCTGGTGTTCAGTTAGTGGGGTTTGACTGCCGTTTCGATAAGTCAGTCATTGGTTGTGGTATATATATGGATTCTTCTTGTTTATCATCCTGTTTTCTCATTCATTTTCCAGGTCCAGGACACTTGTGATTATGGATTCTTCTAATGCATCCAATTCATGCACTACACCCTCTACACGTGGCTCATTGCTGCCTTCATCGTCTACACAAACCAAAGATACACCAACTAAAGACAATCCATCCAAAGATATAGCATGACAATGGGGTGAAAAGAGAGATCCAAATCATCCAACCTGGGTTACTTGTTTGTTATGTTTGAAAGAAATCCGTGGTGGTGGAATCACTAGGCTTAAGGATCATATCTTACAGAAGTCAGGGAATGTTAAACCAAGTGGTAGTGCAACACCTGATATTATCAACAAACTTAATCAGGAAAATTCTGTAAAGAAGACCAAAAAAGAAATCTGGGCTACTGTTGATTTATTGTATGAGCATACAAACTCAGGTGAAGGATCTGATGCTTCAACTGATGTTGAGGTGCAAGAAAAAGAGGTCAGTGGTAGTCGACTAGTTGTACAAACTAAGAAGAAACAACTAATAGGCCAAAGTAATATTAGAGGTCCAATGGATTCATTCATGAGGACAGATCACGCGAGAACTCAGCAGGCCACTCTTGAAATGAACAGTGTAGCGAAAGAGAAGTTACTAAAAGCTGCATGGAAAAGCATTTCATCTTGGATGACTGAGAATTCAATTTCTTTTAATACCGTTCGAAGCCCAACTTTCCAAGAAATGATCTATGCAATTGGCGAATACGGGAAAGGTATGCATTTGGCTTAACTTAACTTGTATATAACTTAACTTGCTCTGTATTAGTTATTAACTGGATCTGTTTTTGTATGTTTTTCTTTTGATGTTAGCTATGCCTTCACCATCTTACCATCAGATTCGTACAAATCTTTTCAAGGAACAATTAGATGATATGAAGAAGTTTGTTGATACATTTAGGGTACATTGGAAGAGGTTTGGATGTTCTATTATGTCCGATGGTTGGACGGCTGGGAAAAAGCGACATCTTATTAACTTTTTGGTGAATTTTCCGAAAGGCTCAGTTTTCTGAAGTCTGTAGATGCGTCAAACAGAACCAATGATGCTGATTACATACGTTGGCTTATAACAGAGGTAATTAATGATGTTGGGAAAGATAATGTTGTTCAGTTCATTACAGATAATGGTTCCAACTTTAAGAAGGCAGGAAAAGACTTAATGATTGATTACCAAAATATGTATTGGACTCCTTGTGCAGCTCATTGCGTTCATTTGATGCTAGAAGATCTTGGTTCCAAGCTTCCAAGAATCAAGAAAGCCGTGGTATTAGGTAAGAGACTCATTACCTATATTTATTCTCACTTTCAAGTATTGGCTCGTATGAGGGAGATGACAAAGGGAGACTTACATAGGTCCACAAAGACTAGATTTGCAACTCAGTACTACACACTAGAAAGTCTCCATAAGTATAAAACCCCTTTGCAGAGGCTGTTTGTGGCTGATAGGTGGGAAAAAAGTAGGGCTGCAAAAGAAAGTGTAGGAATTAATGCACTTAAAATTGTTACAAGTGGTACATTTTGGGCAGATGTTGAGTATTCTTGTACTGTTCTAAAGCCTTTAGTTAAGGTTGTAAGGTTAGTGGATATTGAGCTCAACCTACAATGTCTTATTTGATTGATGCAATGAGAATAGCATGGGATCAAATGGAGAAGAATTTCAGTAAATATACAGATACTTGGGCTATAATTCAGGATGTATTTGATAATCGATTGAAGAAAAACTTTAATCATGATCTACATTGTGCGGCTTATTATTTGAATCCTGCAATATTCTACAAGATCGATACTCGTGAGATGGATAATGATTCAAAGTATAAAGAAATCAAAAGGGGTCTTCATAAAGCAATGGAAAGGCTAATAACCGATGAAGATGAACTAGATAAAGCTATGTGTGAATTGAGACTATACATTGATGCTGTTGGGATCTTGGGAAGTCATTCTTGCATAAGAAGAAGAGATAAAGATCAACCTCGTAAGTTTTTTATATTCTGTTATTTTAAAATATGATTATGTTTGTGTTATATAACTTTGTATATGTATTTATGAAGATGATTGGTGGATTACATACGGAGGAATGGATTTCCGATGTCTACAAAAATTTGCAATCAAGGTATTGAGTCTGACTTGTTCTTCTTCCCCATGTGAGTGAAACTGGAGCACATTTCAGAATGTAAGTATTCTTATCTTTGATTGCATCTTTTTTAGTCCCCTTTGCCTGTCATACTGAAATGCACATATTTATTCTATCATTTGCTTACTATCTATTCTGTCATATGTTTCGTATTTCAGTTGCACTCAAAGAAACGAAATTGCTTAACACAACAGAAATTGAATGATAGTGTCTTTATCCAATATAACAAGAAATTGCAGCGTCGATACAAAGAAATCCAACAATATAACGATGATGGGAAAACTCGTGATCCTATTTTTCTGGATGAACATGATGAAAATGATGAATGGTTGGATCCACAAAATTTAGATGACTTGAATGTGGAAGGTGATAATGTAACTTTGGATGATTTGCAGGAGAATATTGGTGAAGCAAGTGGGTCAGTTCGTAGCTCTCGAAGTAAGTCTATTTATCCAACTGACACTGACATTGATGCATAAGATACTGATCAATTGATGGTTGACACGGATAGAGGACTACTTGGTGATGATTGTGATGATATCTATAATGAATCTAATGAGTTTGATTAAAATTGTAATATGGTTGTTTAATTAGTACTTTAGACAGTGAACTTTGAAGTTGTTGTTTATCTTTGTTTCATGTTTGAACTTTGAACTATATATGAAATCTATGGATCTATATATTTCGGATGAAAAAACATTTGTTATAACGTTTTGAAATAAATTTATACTTATAAAATGTGAACTAGTATTTTTTTATAAAATTATAGGTACAAAATAAATGGACCGATATTTCGCCGAAATTTCAATCGAAATTTCCCCGATATACCGGCGTACCAGTGTATCGCTCTCGACCGATATGAACCGAAATCCGATATGTAACAGCCTTGGATCAGACTACCAATTAAGCAACATGAGCAAGAAGTCAAACGCAGATCAAGAAACACGCCAGGATAAAATAAAAAAATATAAAATAAAAAATATTGTCTTTTGACGAGTTGCAATGGTAACCTGGTTTAATTGGGAGTTTGTTGAATTAATGGGGGATGGAAGAAAAGATACCATATGATCATCCAATACTAATACCCCTACCCCTTAGCCATATATTTTTATAAATGGCTAAATTACCCCCATTTGATTAATTTTAATTTGTGATTAGATTAGTTAATTAGTTAGATTAGATTAGTTAATTAGTTAGATTAGATTAGTTATATAAATTATGGTTATGATTAAAATTAGAGATATTTTTTTTGTGAGTAGAGTAGAGAAGAAAAGGGCTTTTGGAGGGAAAAAAAGTGAAAACCTAGGGTTTTGAGAGATGAGTGATTCTAGTGCAAATATTGATGTTGGAGAAGCTTCAACTACCAAAGATGATTGTGTTGATCTTAACTTAGATTCTCAGTTAAATTGGATACATAATGTTGATCGATTGATATATGAAGCCGAAAATGAGGGTGCAAATGAAGAACCTTAAGCTCCAAATAAAGAAACCAATGCTCCAAATGAAGAACCCATAAATCAAAACACTCAGGTAAACCTCTAATAGTCTATGAATGGTTGATTTTTTGGTTAAATTCGTCAAATCATAGTGGTAAAGTAAAGACACAGAGTAAGTGTCGGCATGGTCGTGAGGTTAGGAACGTGACGACTCTATATAGATCGTCAAGGTCCTAAGATCCAACACTGACAAACTAACCTGCAACTTTACCATTCTATGAAATCGTCATGGTCCAACAAATGATAGTGACAACCCTAACTTACTCATCAAGAGTCATCACTGTAATATGTCTATACCATGAGACTCTTGGGCCCAAAAATTCATGTATGAAATATGTGTTAGGGTCGTATCGGTTCATATGAAATACCATGACATCTCTAACCAAGTTTAATATGCATTCATCAATGTGGATATTCATAACCTTGACGATTCCATTTGGGAATTTTTTGGTTTTTCTTTTGTAAAACAATTTTTAACGTAAAATCATTTCATTGAATCGAAAAGGAATACATTGCATTACATTAAAGGAAATGAAATAGAATAGATCATTAGATTACACTTAAACACTTAAACATATAGGTTGAAATCACAAATGACACTTTCTTCCAAAATACGATCGCAGTCCTCACGCGTAAACATTTTTCCATGGATAATTTCATATCTTTCGAGAGCCATCACCCAACGAAAAAGAAAAATCAATTGTAAGTTTGAAAGTATGAAAATTATTTTTGATGAACGACTTATTGATTGGTATACTTACTCTTGTCACACTGGATTTGGTGGGATGGGCTTCTTTTACAACTTTTATTTCATGTTTCAAAGCTTCCAATCGTTGAAAAAGTTTTCCGAACCTTCTCTTAATGGGTTTGAACGTCCTACGATTATGATTTACGCCTAATCCCATAAAAATATTAAACAAACGCTTCCAATAAGAATCAGATGTCTGATCCATGATATCTTCATTAACGGCTTCGTTACTTTGGGTAATGTATGCTCTACGTAGTCGTGTTTTGTGATCGTAACCCATGATCTAACAATGTCAACATCTTCATCGGTAGTGTATGGAGTTACCATCTTTAGTGCTTGAAAGGGACGGGTGAGAATGAGTTGGAAAATGAGAATGAGAATGAGAATGAAAGGGATATGTGAGAATTAAAATTAAGATGGAAGGGATAGTTGAGAATGAGATGAAAGGGATAGTTTCCTTTTATAGTGTTAAATTACCAACAACTAGTTTTTTTTAAAAAAAAGCCGTTGGATCAGTAACCATATTTGGCTAAATAAAAATTCTCAATAACTGGTGCTAGAGTCGTCATGATCGTATTGTAATACTATAACGACTCTTATAACTTTTCGACAGTCATCAATCATGGTTTTTGAAAACCATGACGACTTGTTTGTAAAATTGGACAAAGGATTGGGTATGTTTTGGTAAAGAGTCGTCAGTGTAAATTTTGTGTCGCCACAGTCTCTAGAAAGAGTCGTTAACCTGTTAAGAAATACATTGACGACACTAGACTAAGTCGTCGGTGTCGATAGTTTAATACCATGACGACTTATCTTAATATGTTTGCTTAAATATGCTTTTCCTTTCTTTGTAGGTGGTTGCAAAACTGAACGATGAACCTGAACTAGTATCTCAGATATCGTCGGATACTTCCCACCACTTTATGAATGAAAATGTATGTGATCTACCTTTTGAATTGATTTATGTTATCAAAAAGTTTGACTAGTCCTCTTGTCAACATAAGTATACTTCTCATAAAATCAAATTTGCGAAATGTAGACATGGGCAACTAAGGTTGAGGTAAAATAATGGGTTATCTCAAAGGCCAAAGAGAAAATGTGCGTGTTGGTTCAAAATAACCAAGTCACGGCTACAAAGTTTGAGATGATTTGTGAGAGAGGCCGCAAGCGTGAAAGCCACAAAGCAAAGGATTATAAGTACGAGAAGAAGAAGACGAGGGTCTACAAATCAAAAACAAAAGTGTGGGTGTCCGTTTAAGATTGGATTTAATAAGAACTTTGAAGGGGGTCGATGGACATTGTCGATTGTTCCCGATGGTCGTCATAACCATCCGTCTCCCCAGAATATGATTGGACATAATGCATATTCCCGGTTAAAACCACATGATATGGAGACGGTCCAGAAGATGAAGGGAAGTAGACCTCTTAAGATCCTGAATAAGATAAAAGCCGATGATAAGGATAACTTGTCTACAATTTCTACAATTTATGCCGCCAAAGAAATACTCAAAAGAATCGAATGGGATGGTAGATTAATCATGCAACAATCTCAGTGATTAGCGAAAAAGCTAGACTACGCGATGCAAACAAAGTTGGGTCCAGACAACAAAGTATTTCATATTTTCCTTGCGAATCCGAAGATGGTGGCATTGGCTCAGTGTTTTTATCAAGTTTTGATGATAGATTGTACCTATAAGACCAATAGGTATAACATGACGATATTAAACATTGTCAGTCATACTTCGATAAGCAACCGTTCACGGTGGCCTGGTGTTTTATGGAAAAAGAGGAATAATAAGACTATATTTGGGCGTTGGGACAATTGATGTTGATTTAACGCGGTGAAGAAACTCCAGGGGTTATAATTACCGATATGGAGATTGGATTGATGAATGCCATTCAACATGTTTTTCCACTCGCACAACATTTTCTATGCATGTGGCACATCCAGTGCAGTATCCTTTCAAATTGCAGACGTCATATTCAAAAGCCTAATCCAAAGACCGGTGCTAAGCGTTCGAAGGAGGTAGACGAGTGCCTGAGTCAACTTTCCAGAGAGGAGCGAAAGATAAAAATAAAGAAAAGGAACAGTATGGTGAATATGGAGAGAAACAGAAGCAATTTCTAACTGATTGGGACGATTTGGCTCATTCTACTACCGAGGTGAAGTTTTTTTATAAGTTACAAAAGTTTATTGATGATTGGATCAAGGATCATAGGAAAGCGGTCGATTATTGCCAAAGTTCATAGTTACATCCATACAAGGAAAAGTTTGTGTATACATGGACCAACAAATATAAGCACTTCAAAAATGAGTCTACAAGTATTGCAGAGGCATCACACGGTTGGTTAAAAAGCATCCTTGAAGAGAGTCAGAATGAGGTCGTTACAGTACATGAATCTACTCACGAGCACGCCATGAATGATCTTAACCGGATAATGACACAAATGGAACACAGTAGGGACAAGTTCTTGTTGGCATATATAGATGATTCTGATTTACTGGGGGGTATATCTTACCAAGTATCGGCATGGGCAATACACAATATGATGGCCAAATTTAAAAGATATAGGGATCAAGAGAAAGAAGGCATTTTGGTGCAATGTAATTGTACGAACTTAACGTGGCTCGGCCTCCCATGTCGTCATAAGCTTGGTGAGTACAAGGATATCATTCCGCTTGATGATATTGATCCATTTTGGAGGAAACTTTCTTTAGTCCCGAGGCCCACATGAGCATATGATGAACAGTTTGGAGACACGGAGCTTGGTCGCGCTATAAATGAAGTTTACCCTACAATGAATTGTGCGATAAGACAAATATTGGTTGCTAACTTGTGGTCGGGCTTCCGTCGATCTTTGGAGGTACAAGAGGAACCTACAAAGCAAAAAGCACAAGGTAGATCAAACACAAAGATGTCATTGAGAAGCAGGTAAAGGACAATAAGAGTTGCACAAGAGATTCATCCCTTCATGAGTATGTCGAAACGGAGTATAAAGAGTTTGAGAATCTGGTTGGAAAGAAGCATGCACCCAAAGTGACCGAAAAGTGAAACCGAAGGTTGTCGCAATACCATCGAAGCCACTTAGCAAAGGCCAACAAAATATGGATGTTGATGAGCATGTGTTCCAGAGCCAACAAAGCCAAACAAGTGAAATGGTTAAAATAAAAGGGAAAAGGGGAAATATACATACCCCTAGGGATTCACAAGGAAGGCTATATCGTGTTACTCATACGTTGTATGAAGAGTATACAGAACAACTCTCTCATGTCATCTTAGATTACCTTTATCACCAATGAGTAAGTATTGTTGGGGAGAGTTCTCTAAGGAGTGTACAAAAATATAAGTATGGCATGACCATATAAAAGATTTTGGACGAATCTCCAACAAAGGTTGATTTAGAGGATTAGTCGTACATCTTCTGGAAAATTTGTATATTTTGAAAATTGTATGTTGAAGCACGTTTCGAATGTTTAATGAATACAATGTTTATTATCTTGTTATTTGTCAACCTCTTTTCTCTAGGGTCGTCACAGTTAAAATGTATCTACACTAACGACTCTAACGGTCGTCAGGGTTTAAAGGTGTCGTCCATACCGACTAATATTTGGGGGGTTTTGGGTCGGCAAGGTCGATAACAATACACATTGACGACACTTGTTGGAAAAGTTAGATTTTTTCTGGATGTTTTGTAGTAGGGTCGCATCGGTTTAAACCGTATACCATGACGAATCTGACCTCGGGAAAAAGGAATTTTTTTGTCAAAGATGGAGTCGTCAATCTGCTATTTTAGACAGTGACGACACTTACCATTGAACTAAATGACGAACTGCTCAGATTAGGAGTCGTCAACCTGGTATTTTCTACCATCACGACTCTAACCACTCCCACCTTCACTTTTTCCTGGATATTTTGGTGTGACAGGGTCGCATCGGTTGACCTAATAATCCACGACGACTTATATATGCCATTTTTTGGGAGAGCTAAAGTCGTTAAGGTCGATACTTATATACAATGACGACTCTAAACCTTCATACTTGAAGTCTTAATCCTCCTAAATTTTGACCATGACGACACATACACATTCACTTGGAAATTTGGAGAGATAACTATGTTTTAAAACAATACACTACCAAAAATAATATACCAAATTATGTTGCTCCTCACAAATGTAAAAAAACATGAGTTCAAGTACGGTAAAATCAAATGGTATCTATCTAAGAAACGTCAAGTCACATGAGATCAAGTCTATTATTGCATTGTCTTAACAACAACACCGTCTTAACCACGACCATGACCTCGATCACTTCCTTGTGTAGCTGATCTTCGGATTCGCTTTGCATCTTTTCTTTGACTTCCACGACCTCGAACAACATCTCATTGCCTCTCGTCGCCTTGGGTATGAATACCTTCTTGGGTTACATGGGTAGAACGTTGTGATACCTCTTACTTTCACTTGCCAGATCAGTAAACATTTTAGCCGCAACGGGGTTTTCAATGTGTGTCAACAAGTCAACGTACCAACCTTGTTGGTATAGCGTCAACGCCTCTCCCTTGTCCTCCGAAAAACTTAGTCCCTTGACCATAATATCCCTTTGATCTCTCTAAAATAAATAAATTGCAATTGAGGTTAAGTGTATATATTTAAAAAAAAATAGAACAATATAGGCAAAAACACTTACGACAGTCTTTAGAATCATAGAGTGAGTTATGTGTCCCGAGTAGAAGAAACAGAAGCTTTGTTGCTTTTACGGCCGCGAGAATCAATCCATATCACACGGCCATGGAAGAACTTTCGGTACCATTCCAAGTAACCTTCCTTTGCCTCGTAACCCTTATTCACACTATCCCAAAAAGAGATGTCTACCAAATTAGCATGTCTATTATCCCAATCACTGGTCCTCGGTAGAGGGTTGTAAACCACCTCAATGCTAGAAACATCGTACTTTCATTCATCAAGTTTGAGTTGGAATTTTAATTTATAATCTTCATTATGTAGTTCTTGAATATAGCCAAGTTGCCGCATTACTCTAGACGGATCATACATTGAGAATCCGGTAGGGTGAAACAAAGAACCATTGTAAAAAGATATATCTTGCCTTCTATCAACTCTCTCTCCCACATATGGATCAAATACTATATCTTTAAATGTCATCATGTCCAAACTTTCCCGCATATCTAACAAATGCCTCTTATGAAACTTCTCTTGACCCCCAGTGAACGTGTAAATCCACACCTACATAATAATCAAAATAATAAAACTAGTATTCATCAAACAAGAAATTGAAAAATAATAATAGTTCATCCAACAAACAAATATCATCACTTCAATTACCTGGAGTAGATTAGTATTCCTGTTCATTTGAGATGTTCGTTCCCTAGATGCTTTTGCTAGCTCCTCATTTACGTGTGCGACGACGACAGTCCCCCACAAGTACTTATTCACATCTTCCAAAGGATGCAAGAGCTGGAGATAATTGGCACTAACCCTGTTTTCTTTGCTATTGGGAAACAGAACAACCCCTAACACGTATAACAGATAAGCATCCGCGGCTGCACGAACTTCAACCTCAGAGAGGGGACCATTATCTCTTTCCTTTCGTACGGACCCAACATATGAGCGCCTCAAATCCAACATGTTAAACTCTCTCTTCGGGTACCTGCACCCCTTGACCAACTTGGACTTCGTCATGTCTTCATCCCAGCCAAACAACTCCTTGGACAATTCATAAATTTCAGGCCAAAGAAGTTTGACCTTGAACTTGTCTCAAGTGGATTTTCCTTCGACCCGGAGCCCTAAAATATGCTCTGCATCGTCAGGAGTTATAGTCATCTCGCCAAACGGGAATTGGAAGCAATCTACTTTAGGGTAATACCTCTCACAGAAGCAAGAAACCGTGACCCTGTCATACGCAATCACAAAGGTCTTTACGGCAGGATACAAACCAGAGTTCTCTATTAACTCTCTAACTCTTGGACATTCATCTTCTAGTTTCCAAAACTTCATTTTTGCATAGGAAGACTGGCGTCTGAAAAAATGTCCAACGTTCGAATGATCCTACAAAATGGAGGCAAAAATGGGAGAAAATAACTCAATCAGCAAACTAATTAACAACAAGTGGTTAAAAAGAAAAGATGAGATTATTACGATGGTCGGATGGATAGTACGAGCCCACGACCCGGGATATGCAAATAGAACCTTTCCTCCATCTAAGGGTATGCCTTCAACATTTCGATTGCGTTCAACTTCCATGATCAAGTGGGGTTTGGGAACGTGCCTTGCAGTTGGGCTATTTCCTTGCCCTTGTCCTTGGCGTGTATCTCTTCTTGCGCCTCTTATTGAATCTCTTCTTACGCCTCTTCTTGTACCTCTTTCTCTTCCTCCTCCTCCCCATCATCATCACCACTATCATCACCACCACCACCGGCACCATTAGAACCACCACCCCCACCAGCACCACCACCACCACCACCACCAACATTGGTGTCATAAACTTCATCTTCGGTTTGTTCATTGTCATTGTATGAAGTCACAGATGGAATAAAGGAGGAAGAAGAAGGGGAATCCTCTGGTTCGTTACCTTGTTGTGTACATTCACGAATAGAAAAAAGTACCTCCTTCAGACGTTTTTCCAATAATTTATGAGAGCGGAAATTTTTAAAGGAGGAGTGGGTACAAGTTTACTTTTTCCCTTTTTTGCCTTTTCAACCCAACTACAATACAAAATACACAAAAAACAAAAATCCAAAACCAATAATCCCAGACTTAGTCATAGAGTCGTCATGGTCTAAATTTTCGACGGTTACGACACAAGATAAAACAATAACGACACAATATTTATAAAGTAATGACCCTCATCATTAAAATGGGAAAAGTAGATGTTTTCTCTTTTGGGGGTCGTTATGGTTTCTCAAATGGCCGTCACATACTAAAAGTCGTTATGGTTTAAAAATACAATTGATGCAACCCTAATAACCCTTTGTCTTCAGGGGAAATAACCAACTAAGGTCGTCATGGTCGAAATTAAAAAAACCATGATAATTTTTCATACTTCTACCAGGTATATGATAAATCGTCATGGTCTAAGGTTATCGACTATGCCGACCCTCTCCCTTTAACTGCAATTTTACGGTTTCTAGTCTACATACACTTAAAACAAACATACATTCACATCCAACAAATAGAGTTTTTGTTTACTTACTTTTTAATTGGGATTGTTTCATCGTCTGATTCTTCTTGATTTGATATCTTGCGCCTTTTCGACTTTAACTTTCGTTTAACTTTCTCTGCAATTCTAGGTGGGCTAACATCTCTCTGGAGATTCTTCATACAAGTCATGTTTGTAAAAGAATCATGGATAAAGTTTCGATTTGATTTCGAAAAAAAATGGAATCGTTAGGGTGGAGAAAATGAGAGGTTTTTGGTTTTGATTTAAAATGGAAATGGGGTCTAATTTTAGTTAAGTATAATAGAGATTAGGATTAGTTATTAGGGTAAGGGTAAACTAGTATTTACACCACCTTTTGGCACCCCTATAATTAATGGTGTGTGGATAAATTTGATAAAGCCCCATATTAATTCTACAAGCCCCCAATTAAGCCAGGAATGGTAACTAGAGCCAGAACATGAGGATAAAGTTCACACACACACATGAAAACGACCGCCGCCACACTTCTTTCTCCCTAACTTTTTTAAGATCATCAAAACTAGGATTATCCTATATAAATAACCGCAATCGCACGGTGTCTACAATGCAGACAACGGCAAGTACGGGTCGAACCCACAGGGAGCGGGGACAATACTGCAATTAATATCTCAATTAACTAATTAGAAACAATATTTTTAGATTTTTAGAAATTCTAATAAACAAGAAAATAATAAAATAAACTAGCTAAAATATATAATATGATCAAGTAGAGAGGGCACTAGGGTTTTCGGTGTTCACCAATTTGATATATAGAACTCACATTTAATCTCTAAAATTATCGTTTCACCACCGTAATTTTCTTCGCTTCCAAGTTGACATTTCTAAAGAATTGCTTATCAATCGAAAAGTATATCCCATATAATGTTGTTAAGCATGGCATGCCAGTTCAAAAGCATAAACAATCAGTAGAACTATCTAACCCATATATAGTTTCAAAGAATCAAATATCTAATTGATTCCATACACCGTCTAAGAATCTAATCCAAGCATGACATATCAAACGGAAAGCATATATGATCAAATCTACTATTTATGCAATAATTAATCAAGCTAACAATGATGATGAATTACTAAACATTTAAACCATTTATTTATAATTTTTTCATAATCAAATTTGGTTTCTACTTAAAACCCTAGTGAAAAAATCTAGCAAAACATGGAGATGGGTTTCTTAAAACCCATAAAAATAATTAAAAAAGTAGAAAGGGAAAAGATTAAACCCCTTTTTCTTTCTGCTTATGTATCATGTATGGTTGTATCATGTGTGCTCTTTTTAATGTACTTTCTCTCACAAATCCAGACGCAGCCTTTCTGCCTTTCTCGTACCACTTCTCCACCTGACGCACACTACCACTCTCTCACCCTCCACCAACCCCCGTACAGAAACCTTCTACACAACCGCCTAACCTCCCAAGAAAGCTATCTCCACTGATGCCCTACCTATCCACCAAAGAAGACCTACGCCTCCTCTCTCTACTCTGACCCCTCAAAACCTAAAAAGAAACCCCTTTTTATATCCCTATCTCTCTGTCACATGGGCTTGTCCCCAAAAAGAAAACCTCCACATGCGTCAGTCTTTGTCATCTGACTGCACACGTGCTTAGACTAGCCGTACTTTTACACCATTCTCCTGTCTCCTAAAAGCCAATGAAAGAACCTAACCGAGCCCCCCCC
>JAJJMC010009062.1:1322720-1362367 GCA_023531435.1 Papaver californicum
CTCACGTGGTCCACCTCACGCCTTCAAGCCTAGGCTACAGCTACCTCCTATCAATTCTGTCCCATCTACTCAACCATTCTAGCACCAGCCTCCTGGATTAGCAGCGTATTGGTGCTAACTTCCTATCCCTAGCACGTTGGAGCTAGCTTCCCTGGATTAGCAAACATCCCAGCAGTGCTAACCTCCTTGACTTTGACGCAGGTGCTTCCTTGACTTTGGCGCAAGCCTCCTCGGCCAAGAAGCATCCCAG
The DNA here is from genome assembly GCA_023531435.1 of Papaver californicum. NCBI lineage: Eukaryota > Viridiplantae > Streptophyta > Magnoliopsida > Ranunculales > Papaveraceae > Papaver > Papaver californicum. The sequence goes on from JAJJMC010009062.1 coordinate 1,322,971, forward strand.
CCTCACAAGCATCCTTGGTGCTACTTCTTTGGCACTGCCAGCTTTCTTTGCGCAAGCGTTATTGGCAAGATTCCTTGGCCACAGTCTTTCTTGAGAAACGCAAACTTCCCATTCATAAGCGTCTTTGGCGCAAGCGTCTTTGATGCAAGCACCTTGGCTAACAAGGAAACGCCCCCGCTAACTAGCATTTTGGCCAACAAAATTCTCAAGTAGCAGCTTCCTCGGCGCAAACGTCCCTGGTGCTAGCGTATTTGGTGAAACGTCTTTGGCGCAACGCCCTAGCTAGCATCAACGTCCCTAAGCAAGCATCCCTGGCACTAGCGCATCCCAACCTAGAAAGCATTCCAGCCAACAGCGTGCTGGCACTAGCTCCTTTCGCCAAGTAGCTTCCTAGCCTTAGCACTAAAAACGGTAGCCTCCTTAGTAGAGTTTTAGCCTTTGCTACTATAAAGATAACTTCATTGCTAGAAGTTAGCACATCATCCTTCCTATCGAAACTCTAGCACATTACCATTCGCGCTAAGAATGTAGTTCTAACTTTTGTAGCTACTTCCTCTAGAGATGCACTATTCTTTTCAATATTGGTCTAATGCCAACACTAATCTTATATGGTTATCTAAGCCTTCTTTCCTAAGAAGCACTTTACAATCTTGGCCTCAAATGTCTTTCAGACTTATGCCAAATCACTTCTAAGATAACATTTGGCTATTAAAATTAATAAATGATATTTAAAAGTTAGTATATGACTACTAAACTTACCAGATTCAACACTGATCAGTCTGATTATCAATTCAGTGAGTTACACGACTTGCCTCACTGACTTAGCAAGTCATTTGACTTGACCTGACTTAACCAAAATAGTAGTGGCTCACGACTCCACTATCATTCTACGAGATATCAAATACAACACATGTAGGGGTTCTCATTGGGGTATTCGTATGGAAGTTACGACAATCGTGCGTTGTGGAAACACATCCACAAACGAGAAGGTAACAAGTAGTGGGATAGTTACAAGACAAATGAGAGAATGGGGAGTAGTGGTCATACAAGTCTTCCTTGATTTTCATACATGACTCCACTACAATCTCCACAATCCTTACTCCTCCACTTCTTCTTTAACTTTCAAAACTTACGAGAAATCAATGTATATCCTTTGAACTATAAATAGATGGTTTCATCTATTCAAATCGGGACAAAAAATAAGATATACATAATTAGAGATTTATCCCAGAGATAATCCATTCTTCTTTACACACTGTAATTACTCATCACACTGAGATTTCTCAAACTTCTTTGCTTCCTCCTCTAAGACCTACCCAATATTCTCCACCTTTATGATCGAAGCAGGACGTAAACGACCATTTCTTGGTTTAGGCTCGTCCTGTTCGAGCTTGATCTCTCGAACCTACTTATAAGTACGATTTTACCGTACATTTGTTTTCACCCTAAAACACTAATGTTAAGAGTTAAATGTCTAACATCGTTATAGTGTTGGGCCCATTTGATATCGAAAGTAAATTATACGGGTGTAGTCATGTGTAATAAGAAAGTGATTACCCTTTAAAATGTGTATATGAAACATATTAAGTTACGAGAAGACATTGGATTTCTTAGCTTCTCTACTATCTCTCTCACTCTCAGCAACTACTACTGCGCATCCAGTTTCATGAATCTCTTACAAAAAAAAATTTTGTTTTTTTTTTCCATCGATTCAAGCATAACAATACGTCTATGTGATGAGTTTCATTTAAGATTTGCTTTACATGGATCAGATGATGAAGAATATCTGAGATTTAAAATTTAGGATTTGATTTTGAGGATTATGATGCAGCTTAAATTAAGGTTTTGATTCTTCTTTGGGTTTCAATTTAAGCTTATACTAAAATCGGTTCAATTACGGGTTTTGGTTATGATTTTACTATAGTTTCAATTGGGAATTTTCATGAAAGAAAAGAAAATCCATGTAAGAAGGGTTTCAATTTGTTTTTGTTGTTGCTGATTTTTTCAGAGTTGATTATTTCTTAATGCAAAATCACATTCTAATATGGGTTTCAAAAGGATTTGAATTAGGAATTCAATTTATCTTGTTTGAATTTATTTTATTTTTTTCTTTTTTCATTTTAAGTTTGATAACAAAATGCTTTCGATGGTTTAAATTTTGCTATGGGGTTTCAATTTGGGTTTCTTTCCTTTTGTTTTACTAATTTAAATTCAGGTTAGGGTTCATCACGGTTCAAAATCGAGTCGGATTCAGGATCGTGAGTTATTTCCCGATAGGTACACCATTCCCCTCTTTCAGGTTTTAGTTCAGGGTACTTCATCAGGGTTCATCAAGGTTTGTAATTTAGGGTTCAAACAGGGTTCATCAGGGTTAGGTTAAGGGTAGAAGGGTCTTTTAAATTGTCCTTAAAAGTGACAGTTGTGATTTAACATAAGTTTATATAACGGGATGGAAAATATATAACGGGATGTATTTAAAAGTTTCCCAAAAAACGGGATAATTTGATAAAGCACTTTAAAAATTGGACATATCGATAAAAAGCCCTTGATCTTAATCCAGTCTCCATTAGTTTTAGCTAGCTTTTTAATGGTGGATACATGTCTACTTTTCTGGCTTTTATGAAGCTGGATCGTCGTAGATTCAGAGACTCCACCTTTAACCACTTATCTTTAAGTCAGGTCTTTACGAAACTTAACTATTTAGTAGGTTCAGAGGTATCGCCTGCCGAACATAATATTTTCTTCTCGTCACGAGTAGAAACTTAGTACTCCTGTGACAATATGGCTTTATTTCCATTTTTGAAAATTGAGGAGGAAATCTTTGACGCTATCATCCTCAATTTTGTCTTCTGAAATTCCTCAATAAATAAGGAGGAAAACTTTGTTGCTCTCTTCTTTCTATTTTATCTTAATTTGGAAATACAATTTTTTTGTGCACCTTTCAAAGCTTCTTTGATAATTCTTTTTTTTCTTTTCATGTAGACCTTTTTGCATCTTCAAACTATTTTAACTTAACCGAGGTCTTCTCACAAGCAATATTTTCTTCTTTTTCATCTTCCCAATTAATCTTTTTCTTTTACTTATATATGGGTGAGTGATAGACACATTTTTATGTCTGATTTGTCCTTAATTCTCTATTTTGTTAGCACTTATTTTTGTACTTATTTTGGTATTTTATGTTTTTGTAGGTGTTTTTGGGGAAATAAACATTTGTGGAAAAATTGGTTCAAAAAGTGATAAAGGCACCCGGGAAAATTGATAAAGGCACCCAGGAAAGTTGATAAAGAGACCCCATTGTTGGATAGAGACACCCTTCTTCATTTATTCAAAAAAAAAAAACGAAAAATGGAGGGAAAGATTTTCTAGGCGTGAGAGAATTTACTGATTTACTTGAAACCGAGATTTATGGGATTTAAGAAGTTGTTCGATATCCCAAAGAGAAGAAACAATCAAGAATTGCTTTAACACGTCAAGCAGAGGATTTGTCATCGTGAAACATGGATCAAAGTCCATCGTACTGTCGGAAATAAGATTATTTCTTGATTTGGTTAAATACAAATTTGTAGATTTGTTTTGGGATTAAATCGAGTCCTGATCGATTTAGGAGGAGCTATTAGGTTTTCTGAGACCTGTAAAAGCAAAAGCGATCGTAAATATTGGAGGAGAAGGGACGCCGAAAAATTCAGAGGGAAAAGCTCTCTGCTCGTGAAGAAGAAGAAGACGAGAGAAAACTGCAGAGAAGAACAGTCACAAAAATTGTAGGCTATTCTTTCTCCTTTGCTGCTCCGTAGAACAGTCTTTTATATCTGTTTTTTTCTATTTCCTTAGCAACACAGAAATCACCCACAACCGTAGCAAAGTCTTTCCGCAACAAATTTAAGCATAGCAGATTCCCTGTGCTAATCTTTTTTGTTTCTTTTCTTCTTCTCAAACACTTTTGAGTTACGTTGCTATCTTTTGAGAGTGTTCTTGAACATGATGAGCTAAACCCAATCACTGGGATAATGGAGAAATTCATATTTCACAATTGAATAGTAATTATTTTTGATTCTTTACGACATTTTGCATTGATTTTAATTGATTTATGATTTTTCTTTATTAGCTATGATTTTGTTTGATGGTGTATGGTTAGACTTAGAGCTTTTGATGCACCATGCTTATGATTTACAGTTAATGTTTTAAAAATCTATTTTTGACAAAGAAATAGTCAATAAAAGAGCTAGAATTGTTATGATTATATGCATCACTCAATATGATTAATGGTGGAATCCTTCGTTCCAGTTTCTCTTAATATTGTTACCATATTTTACTTATTTGCTAGTTTAAATCAGAGTTAGGTCTAAAATGAATTTTCACAAATCTGAGTGAACAAACAATATTTTTATCACTTTTTTAAAACGATCAGTGGAATATTTTCGGTTAGGATTGTAAAACAAAAAGTAGAATCTGAACTTTAATAGTAGGAAATCGTACCTTGCATCTCTTCATCTTCCTAAACATCATATCTTTTCACCTCTTTTAATTCCTACTTGTGGGAAACACTTTAATACAAAAAAAAATTTGATACCCGATCTAACCTGCTTTGATACCATGTTATAAACTTAAAACTCTCTATAATGCTTCGGAGATATACAGGCATGTTAACGCTACTCGTATAGAGCTCCTAGAATTCTAATAGTATTAGTTGTGAAGCTAAGACTTAAATCTCTCAAACTCTATCCTTATTAATTCACTTCTTGCTTGCTTCCAAATGAATGTTACAAGTGCATATTTATAGGCTACATGACCGATTTCACTTTTTCTGGATAATTCTTAACATTTATCTCAAGCTAAGTTACCGACTAACACAAACTTCTCTAGAATTTTCTTTACATACACTGTTTGACCGACCTTAGCTTTAATTAACATTAGAACTTTCTAGACTTACTCTATTTTTTTTCTAGAGATTTCTGAGTAGACTAACTAGCTAGATGATTTTGTTCTCTAGACGACTTGTTATCTAGACTTGTCTAAAGAATTATTTGATTAAATTGCACAATTACGTATTACATGTTCCAACAATCAAACGAATAACCAACATCATCCACGTAATAAAAACGTAAGAAATGAAAAGAGATTATCAACACTCATACTACTCAAAAGGAAATACTTGAGACTTACTTAAAGTTTAAAGAAGAACACACAACCAAACTAAGGGTACTTACTCGAAGATTCTGCACGAACAAAATAAAGATCAATCATGTTTGAATAAAATCGGAAAAATAGAAGCAAAACGAAGATGAAACAACCAGAGTACAAAAAACCACTTGTATAAACAAGCCAACAACTAAAAATACAACTTTACCCTCTCGTATGCACATGCAATACCTAAACCGACAGACCCAGCCGGCTCTAAGGGGAAAGGGAATTTACTGGAACTGAAGATACACAAGCCAAGAGTTTTTTCTCCACCACTCTCCTCACTAGTAAAGTAAAAAAAAATGGATGGAACGTGAATAACATTATCTACACTTGAATCTAAGGTCTTCAAGGGAAAATGTAAGGCATTAGACCCAAGTCCTCTAGTTAGAATCTTGAATGTATATAACTTAACCCATGTACTCCTTGAATAACAACAGATCATAAAGAGATCTATATAAATAAGGACCCTAGCCTCTAAATTAAAGGTTAAACACTAATGTATGATAAAAAATTTCTAGTTTCATACTTATTTTACTATTTAGCTCATACTTTATTATGCTTGGGTGTGGTTTCAACTTTCAACGTGATTGTAGTTTTGAGAGAACGAAGATTTCCCCTCTACGACAGGTAAACAAAGATTATTCCAAACAATAATAACCGGTTTGACAATATTAATATCACTGGATCAAATGCCTAAAATGCAGAGAGACCAATAAAATACTATGGGAAGCAGCAATCCGCAGACCTCTTTGAGCAATATACTCACTAGCATAAAGGTACTCTTAGCGGGAATACCTCATTCAGAGTAATACCTTATTCAGGGTTCTGCCACTGCTCAAGGAAAATATTTTCTGTTAATTTTCTAGCTACGACTGATCTGGTTATCTAAAGATCATTGTTGTTGGTAAAAGCTAAATTGTTTGCGGAAAAGCTGTACTTGGTCTAACATACTAGACTTATAGTCAACGAGGGGTAAATAAAAAAGGCATTGGCACTCTTAATCTTGGAGTTCTTTTTTCTTTCTACCATCGTCGTAACCAAAAACCACCTCTACTGTCTAACAAGATTACCATAGGTTTCACCATTGATTGTTTTACTGCAAATCACTCTTTTATCTCTTTAATTAGCTTGTTACTTCCTCAGTCCAAAAATAGATGACCTATTTATTTTTAAATTTTGTTTCACTAATAGGTGATCTATATCATTAAACAAGAGTATATATATATCCAAAACTACCATTTTAATTGATTATCGTTAGTATAAGAAATACATATAATTTCATAATCATATTCATATTCGTTACATAGATGTTTTATAATGTTTTTCAATGGTATAAAGTTTACAAATATCCGTGGTATAGTTTGAGAAATAAATCATTTTAAAATTTTACTAATTATTATTTATAAGGGTATAATTATAAAAAATATTTTAAAATATTTATGTTTCTTTCGCACCTTAAAAATTGTGCAAACTTAAATTAAATCACGTATTATTTAATGAAGTATCTCGCAGAAGCTTTATTCCCGTGATAACAATTAATTTAATCAAGCTTGAATGATCTTGTAAATGTGAAGAAAAAATGATCTTATAATTAATGATATTAGCAATCAATAAAAAGTGTTAGTTAGTTATTTTTACGAAGTGGGGCTTATGAATGATGGTAAACAACAATCCGAGAATATCCAAATATTGCTCAAGAATCACTTTTCAAAGGACATACCTTATTCTATGTTACTGGGTTTATGAATGATGATAAAAACAACAATCCGTAGATGTTTTTCATGTATTAATAAAACAATATTGATTCCATTGTTATGCTAACTCAATTAAATTATCATCAAGTATTTTGATTACTACTCGTTAAATGTATCACTAATTTTTTCTTGTTATAATTCTTTATAGATGAAATCGGTAAGATTCATAAGTTGTTGTTGTTTTTCAAAGATTGTTTGGATGGAATAAAATAAATCCTATTATCTAGATCATAACTCCTGAAGAAGAACATCCGAGATTCGATGGAAAAATTACAATTAGGATCGGAGGATTTTCCAGAAATTTTAATTCCACCCATAGTATCCAAAATCGATATTATTTGATCATCGTCAACTTTCCCCTGAGTCCCGACTTTGTGCACCACCATTTAACCAGGGGTGTATATTCCTCTCATCCTTATTGGTCCAGGGGTGTATATTCCTCTGTGGGCTTCTGTTCAGCGGAGAATAACCATTCCACCTAGACAATAGTTTCGAGATCAATAACGTGGATCGAGCGAGAGAAAAAATGATTAACTTACTGACTTCTATATTTATCAAGGGCATAAGAGGTACTACCCACAGTAAAGCCTCAGTTGAAAGTTTACAGTATCCAGACCTCAGCCATCAAATTTCAAGCACTGCTCAAGTCCTTTATAAGCAACACCTTCTGCACTGGACATAGCTATTGCCATTCTTCACAGGATGCAGCATAAACACCATCTACGGGAAGTAAGAGATGAGAAATAGAGTATGTAAAATACTGCCCATTAGGAATCCATAATTATACACGAATTTATTTTTCTTTGCATCATGGAAATTAAAACTTAACATATGATGACATAGTGAACTATTAGGTGAAAAAGCAACAGTGGGTTATATTTCTCATAGGCATTTCCACAAACAACGAACTACATATACAAACAAGACTACATTGACAAATGGCTCCATAATGAGCGACACCACCACCAAGAACCCAATCTTTCATATAGAGATGTCAAATGGCTCACTTTGTGAGGATGATCACCGGTAACGGCAATGATCCTTGTAAATGATTACAACATTCTTAAAATTCTAACCGAATCAGGTTGGGACATTGAGTTATTTATGGGCAGTCCATACATATCATCTGTTTGCATCAGTCATTTTATGGGGTTAGAACAGTTCAGAACATTATGATTTAATACAAGAATTATGTGTGGTGGGAGAATATCCTTAAACCCTTTTACCATCTGCATATGACCTCACAAAAATGTAGCAAATCTTGAGTGCAAAACTTTGGTTGAATCACTGATCTGCCTAAAATGGGTTCCCATGAAACACCTAAATTTCAGCCATTTGGTTAGATAGCTAACTGCAGTAGCTGCAATTGACTGTTGCTACCCTTCTAATTCAAAAAAATCTCTTCTAGGAAGTTGGGTAAATGTTATCTCAGAGTAAGAATGGTGGATTTATTTCCCTGAACATTGGGTTTTACCATTAAGTAATAGTAGAGAATAAAGATGAACCACAGAGAAGTTTCTACTTCTAAACCGTGATCATAAACAATACCCACATACCCGAAATCTAGATCTATATAAACCCTCACTTTAAAACTTTTGTAACCCTAGAATTTTATTTATTTTTGCCTGAAATCAAAAACCCATATCTGGTAGTTGATTGTGCATCCAACAGTTGGTTTATCATCAGGTATAAACCCTAACTTTGTTGTATTCGATGTCATTCCTTGTTGTTTTGTTCGTAGATTGATGTGTACTCATTCAGATTTGTCATGTGGGAATTACTATGGGAGAGGAACCTTCTATGGATGTAGATTGTGCTTCTCTGATTGGTAAGCATAGCTCTTGAAACTCTTTATTCGTGTTTTTATCAGAAAAATAAAGTTTCTGTGCAACATCTATATCAGTTGCAATCCAAGAAATGGAACGTTACAAAATTTGAAATATGGCGTAATGTCAAAACGGGTGATTATTTTCAGTCACGAGTTGTTCATTTTTTTGAGGATATTTATCCTTTAGCCGATCCCCAAGAAATGAAGCATCTGCACTCATTGTATCTTAATGAATTTGGTGGAATAAGTGATGTTGTTGACTGTGGTGAAATGTTTGATGCTGCTGCGTACAAGGGTGAGTTAACACCTGATCAAAATCTTGATACAAGTGATGAGGTTGGTGAGCTACAACTTGACGACACACAACCAGTTCAGCTTGACGACACATAGCAAGTTCAGCTGCAGCCTAATGTATTCGTTGATAGTACACAGGGGCAGCAGCAAGATCATGATGCTGAACCTGGCTCTGCACCGCGACTGGACATGAGGGATGACCAGCAGCTGCTCGTTGAGAATGCCTATGTCATGGGAGAGTCAACTGGTCGTGGTTTCATTGAGGCCGAAGATAATATGGTGGTGTGGGGGGGTGGTGTGGGGGGGTGGGGGGGGGGGATACCGATGGGAATGTCTTGGTTGATGATGAGCTTGGTCGCGGCAAACGTACTAAATTTGACAATATTAGGCACAAGGATTATGTCCAGTGGCAAAGTGTCCACAAGAAGACTAACACGACATTGGTTCCCCTCGAAGCTTCACCCATACCAGTCAAAGCCTCAAGTACTCCCTATCCTATAACACATTATGTGAATTGTAATGTTTTTTCTATTGCCCATCGTCACTTTCTTGCAGCTATTTTGACTGATATGAAGCCTACCTCTTTTAAGGAGGCCATGAGTGATCCACGGTGGAGAAAAGCAATGGAGGAGGAAATAGCAACCTTGGATGCTAATGAAACTTGGATTGTAGAAGACTTACCTCCAGGTAAATCTGCAATTGGATGCATGTAGATGTTTTGGGTTAAGCATAGATCTGATGACATGGTTGAACGATACAAGGCCAGGTTAGTCATCTTTGGCAAATGTCAAAAAAAGATTTCACCGAGACTATTGCTTCCTCGGAGAAAGACGATCAAACAATTCCCAATCATGGTCCATGCGGATCGAATCATCCGTATGGTATGGTACAACCTTGATTATATTACACCTCCGTTTCAACAAAAATATTATTATCACTTTTTTATATTAGCTTAAAAATATGCTAAAATAAAAAAATGATAGTAAAACTTTCGCTGAAACGGAGGGAGTATAGAATAATGCGTACATCGATGTCAATGTTGAAATATATGAATAAATAGTATAAACCAAATTATTAAGTACATGTAATTTTACGGAGGAGATCGACAATGTTTGAGGGATGGCGTGAATTTAATTTGAATTCTTCTTCTTGAATGATTTCTTCTTTAAGAATGATTTCTTTATCTTCATTAAGATTAAATGCTCCCATAAGAAATGAGTAACTTGCACAGTGCATCGAAACCGTAATCATGTCTGGTAGTCATGTATCTTCATAACAATTTAGATCTACGTCAAGCCGATATACATTGCCCTCAAAAATATAATTGAAACGATTGTAGCAATCGATAAAAACGCCTTGGAAGCTATATGAAATTGTGATTGAAATATAAAATAAGAAACCTAACATACCCTGATAATCACTAAGAATAAGGATTACAATTTATTTACTACTCCCACTGTTTCAAAATATATGTCCGCTTTGATTAAGTCAAAATATTAAGAAGACCGGAGGAATATCCAAAATTACACCTACTAAATGCTTTATTATTATTAAAATTAAAAATAAATATATTGAAGACATAAAATAAGGGAATACTGTTTCCTAATTATACAAATATCATTTTATTTTTAAAAGGAATGAAATATAAGTAAGAAAGATATTAACATATTTATTTTCTAATTATACAAATATTAAGATTTTAAATTAAGTCCCATTAAAAATAAGTTTATGAATATAAGAAATCCAAGGGTATATTTGAAAGTTTATCAAGATAATACGATAATAAACAGAAACTGGACACAATTTTAAAACTGATAAAAATAGAATAGATGATAGATATTTTAAAACTGAAGAAATATATAATAGTTACATACTATTTACTTAATAATATATTAATAACTTCACCTAGATCTATTCGATAGATCCGGTACTTAGATTTAAAAACGAACAAATCGAGTTGAAAAAATTGATGAAGAAAAGTTTTGAGTTAAAAAAAAAACGATTAGGCAGAGAGGAGAGAGAAGATAAAATAAAAATATAAATATAAAGACAATTTTAAATGTACTCTTAAAAATCCACTTAAACTGCGTCTCTAATTTTATAAAATTTTATTTTTTGCCATCCAAAACGTTAATTCAGAGGTTAAGTAAGTAACCGGGCCTACTTTTGTAACTTGAAAAGACTGAAACACCCCTGACCATGTATACACTTAACTCCACAATGGTTGACAAGTTTGAAGAGACTTGAATGCGCCTACTATTTGATTGTGTCCATCGTTGTTCTTCAAAGTTCCAACAACACCACCTCCACCTCTTACAGAGATTGTCATAATTTATGCCTACAAAAATCAACTCAACTGAGAAATTGAGACGATTTATCCTATCCCTACAAAATCAATTTAAACATCTTTATGTCTGCCTCTAATTTCTTGAACCTTAATGTTATTCTTGTTTCAAATTCCCCATCCATCAAAAACCATCGGAACGCCAAAAATTTCACACATGAACAAAATTCCCCAAAATAACAAGTCCCACTAATTTTATAGTTTCAGAATCCAAAAATGATAACCCTAATTGATTCGCAAAACATTGAAACAACAAAATCCCTAAAATTTCTTCCTTACTCATCAATTAAATCACCAAGACATCATAATCCACCATAAGAACACATAACATAGTAGTCATTTGTGGGTTTCTTTCTTTAAAGGAATTTAATCAAACAATTAATATGCAACTCCAAATCTCCACTTGAATGGACGAAAACCCCAAATGTAAGTAAGGGTTTAAACTGCAAAATCCAAATGGGAGCAGATGGTGCAAATGTTTAAAAAGAAAACCTTAAAACCCCAACCATACGAAGATTAAGAAATTGAAAAGCATGCAAGTGTTGGCTAATAAAAAAATCAAATACTAATGTTTTCTTGATTGATTTTGCTTTCTTTCTGATTTTAAAAATGAATTTTGTCAAACACCATCTGATCAACAGAGTTCATTTTCAAAATCAAGTCAATTAATGTAAACCACAATCCATCGTAATCAATATCACTTTATTCACTGATTACTCTTTACACCAAAACAACAGAGATCCTATTTTTGAGCTTTACCAAAATCAATATTCAGTCCATGCCCTAAAATCATTTCTAAACAAAAAAAAAACCCAAAGTAGAAATCAAAATTATGGAAATAGATAAAACCACAACAAGCTTCTTCAATCGTACCAGGATCACTCATGATTTCAATCTTCAACGATTTCGTAACTTTTCATAAGTGGTTTATCTCATCAATGTCTTCAACAATCTCGAGTTTCATTTTTCTTTAAGTAATTTGCAGGTAGGAGATTGGGAAGATAAAGATCTTAACAGTGTTGTTAGAAGAAGAAGAAGAAGAAGATGGAGCTGGTGAATTTGGTTTTACGGTAGCGGAAATAGGAGTTTAGTGATTACAGGTGAAGAAAAGATTTAGGGGTGTAGTTGGTGTACCGTCACAAACACGTGGCGCAATTTAAGGCGTTTATTTTTTCCTCGATTTGGGTTTAGGAATACAAATCAATCACCGTTCATATATCATCGAGATAATTTACAACAATTAACTAGAGTTTAGCAGATGAGTTTGCGGCAATTTAGTCTTTTCAAGTTATAAAAATGGGCCCAGTTACTGATTTAACCTCTGAATTAACGTTTTAAAGGGCAGAAATAAATTTTTATAAAGTGGGGACGCAATTTAAATGAATTATTTTTTGGAGGGTGCGGTTAAAATTGTACAAAATACAATTTATAAACAATTCAATTTCAAATTGCTAGAAGAAAAAAAAAATCTTTCGTCTTTTCTTTTTACTTGAAGGAATGCTCGTCATAAATTGAAAATCACTATTGTTTTTGTTCTGTATGTCCATTGACCACCTACATGTAACCTACATGTAATCTGACTTTGTTTTGAATCCTATTATTAGGGCGTCAATCATTTGGGTTTGGAGGCTTTATAGAATTTTAATATCTTAAATATAAATAGGGGATCTAATCCATAACTAAAGTTAAAAATAATTTTTTTCATAAATAAATCTAAATCTAACAATTATTAAAAAAAAGAACTACTAAATCTATTATTTTTTTCCTTTTATTCTCTCTTTTAATTCATGATTAAAATAAAAAATAATAACAATAAATAAATCAATGAATTTCAGTTTTAGGAAATATTTGCGGCCAGGAACAACTGAATTCCTAGACGTAAACATTCTTTACGGCTAGGAGTTCGTATGTTCCTAACCGTAAGTAATTCATCTATAGCAAGGGATTAAATATTTCTCAGCCAAAGGATAATAATTTTTTGTTGTTTACGGCTGGAAAATTACAAATTTCTAACCGTCGGGAGTTTTACGACTAGGTTCCTAACAGGTAGGTGAATTTGAAGTTCAAAAATGAAAATTTATACCCATTTTAAGAATGAGTATAAATATATATACTCGTTTTAAGAATGAGTATCAATTTATACTCATTTTAGAATTGGGTATCCGTTTATGCTCAATCTCAAAATGAGTACAAATATATACTCATTTTCATACCGAATACAGACTTATTATGGTTAGAAATTAATAATTTCCCAGCCGTAATTTATTATTTACAGCTAGGAATTCATCATTTTATAGCCATAAATGACTCTGAAAATGAAAAAATAAGGGACGTATCGTTGATTCTAAAAGTTAATTATTATTTTTTTAAAACAAAATCATTAATCAAATCCAATCACTAATCTTAATTTAGTTGGTTAATCAACTTTATTAACACTAATTAATAGAGGGTACTTTAGCCATTAACAAAATTACTAGGGTAAAGGGTTTTGGAGTTGGATACTTGATGATCCTATTTTATCATCTTGTAAGGGCATCCACAATGGTAAGACCATTACCAAAGAGTAAAGAGTAAAATTTTTACTCTTTGGTCCGGCCCAAAACAACGACCCAAAGACTAAAAATGATCGGGCGGTGCTCCAGGATAACACTTGTTGTTGGGCGGGCGTCTGGTATACGCTTGTTGAGACGGGCGGTTGTCTAGCGTAACGCTTGCGTGAGGCGGACATCTGGTCGAACGCTTGATGTGGGGCGGTAATAAAGATTACACCTGATGATAGATGGACTCTTAAACGCACGCCCCAGAGACAGGCGCTTTACTAGACAAACGCCTGATGGAGCGGTTTCCTAGCATTACGCCTGATCAATTGTATTACCAATTTTTAGATTAACCAAACGTTAATGTGGCTTTACGCTTAGATTAACCAAGCTGGTTTTGTAAATTTTGTATTACAACCAAGCGTTATCCTAGCTTTACGCTTAGATTAACCAATTGTTTAATTACGCTTAGATTAACTTTAGTCTGTTTAACTTCATTAACTTTAGATTAAGTTCAGATTAAGTTCTAATACTAACTGTATAATTTAATACTAACTTTAGATTAAGTTTTAACTTTAGTCTGTTTAACTTCATTAACTTTAGATTAAGTTCAGATTAAGTTCTAATACTAACTGTTTAATTTAATACTAACTTTAGATTAAGTTTTAACTTTAGTCTGTTAAGTTCACTAACTGTTCAATCTAATACTAACTTTAGGTTAAGTTTTAACTTTAGTCTGTTTAACTTCACTAACTGTTTAATCTAATACTAACTTTAGGTTAAGTTCTAGCGGACGTTTAGGATGTCGCTTATAAGAGCCGAATCATAGGCGGATGTTTAGGATGCCGCTCACACTCTGGCGGAGGTCTAGCATTCCGTTTCAATGAGACGGTCATTTGGTTACCGCCTGTTAGTGAGCGTGATCTTAGAAGCATGCTCCATCAGGCGTAATCTTAGGTGAAAGCTTGATCAGGCGGAGATTTGGTTAACGCCCGTGTTTTCAAGCATTACGCTAGAATAACGTCTGCCATCAAACGGTTCGCTACACACCCGCTTAGAGTCAGACGGTTAACTACACCACCGCTCGAGTATAATGGGTTTGGTCCGGATAAAATACTAAACTTGGTCCTGAGAGCAACTGCAACGGGCGAGTAGAGTAAAGAGAGAAGAGAAAACTTTCTCTTTACTCGCCAGTTTGCAGCCGCAACATGAGAGCATATTTGTGTTTTACTCCAAATTTGCTACAGTATCGGAGTGAATTCTCTCTGAATTCTAAGTATACTCGCACGGCCATGTGAGATAGCGTATGCCGAATACGTTCAGCTAGAGAAGCGTATTTATATCAGAAGTATCCCTAGAGAAGCGTCTGGTATTACGCCCAGCTAAGTATACGCCTCATAATACGGTTAGCTGCAACAACGCCCCTTGAAGATACGAAACATTACAGTAGCGCTTCACTACGGTGTTCTGGCTCGACGCTTCACACTTCCGCGCTTCTATAGAATGTCGTCCAAAACATACGGTGTGATAGAAGAACTCCTACCCATATACGTTCTTCCTGGAAACCGTATGGGATGTATACGTTTATTTAGGGAGCCGCCTGATTCATACGGCCTTACTAGAAACCGCAATACAACCATACGGTCTCTTAGGAAGCCGCCTTGTATCCATACGGTCTCCTAACTGGCCGCCTGAGTTTGGCCAAATGTTCCTAATATGTTCAGTTAAACCTAAATGAGTTTGCATTAGCAAGAATTCCAAGTTGATTTGTAGTGATTGAGTAGGAGGATTTACATGTAAAAAAGAAGAATTCTATAGGTCTAAATCATGCTAGCGACATCTTACCTAAAAGGCGGCTGCACACTATTCTTTATAAGATTCATCGAGTTATAATGAAGCTCAAATTAGACTTCATCCTTGATTTAGGTATACATTTAACTTCGGAACTGCCAGAGTTCAAAAGCTTCTTTTTGTTCTTTTTTTTTTCTCACTGTGCATGCCGTTATTTTTGTTAAAAATCATGCTTAAAGTATATAGGCAAAATTTCTTATATTTATTTATGATGGGTGTATACCTCATTTTTATGTCACAGAAAGAAGAAGCTGCTCAACAACATCAATTATGCTCTTGCATTTCTAGCCGCTCCATGGAGAATCGGTCTTCTAACTGGTCGTGATTCCATACGGTCACTTAGGTGCACTGCCAAGTTGTATACGCTCACTTAGAGCAACTGCCAAAACATTAAAACGGTCAACTGGGTGGCCGTTTCATAGATAAGTGTCTTTCATCGACAGCGTATCTCGTGATACGGCCACCCAACTAGACGCAACAATTATTACGACCTTCTATGAAGCCGTCTCTCTTAATACAGCCACCCAACTAGACGCTCAATCATACGTATTGTTAACTGAGCACATTATATTTGGCGCTCATTCGGATGAGCGTATAGTTCCACGCTCTTCTAAGTGAACTACAATACAACATACGTTAGGATAGCTAACCGTCCGTTTTATATTCGGCCCACTAAGAGAACGCCTTGTATCATACGACTACCAAGAAGAGCGTGCGAATAAAATTTGCTCCCCTACCGCTGTGGTTTTTAAGCCAAAGACCAAACAAAATTTGGTTTTTAGTCGATAGGGTAATCGCACCGTTATAGTTGCCCTGAACAGTGTCAAAAACGGACCAAAAACTACTCCTGCTCGTCCCTCTGTGGTATGATTTTAACGGACCAAAGATCATAAATAGATTTGGTCCGTCGTCTGATCTAGCCATTGTGGACGCTCTAAACCCTTAAAACCCAAGAGCTGCGGTCCCAATAATAGGGTTATTTGTTTTATGTATACAGCCTCTTCTATTTTTAGGATGTCCCGAAGTGAGTTCGAGTCCAACAGGTTGTAAAATCAACTTAAATACTGTCTTTCTCGTCTTCCTCGGTGAAGAATATACAGTATATCTTCATGGCACAACTCATACGAGCCAGATTCACACACGATAAACATTATTAGATTTACTGAGGCAAATGGTTCAGATTTACATAAGTCAAACTCAAGTGAGCAGCAAACCAACTGATTCTGGAAATATTAATCATAATGTTTCTTTCTAATGTATTCCAGTTAATCCCATCCCCTTGAGAGTGAAACGGATGGAAGATTCTTACATGTATATGCATACTTTGAAAATCTAAGCTTAACCACACTTTCAGAAAGAGAAGAAGACAGGTAATACAAGAGCGCAACAAGCACATCTCATCTGTTAATTTGTAGCTGCAAACGTGAATGCAAATAAATTACGTTTGCTCTTACTACTAACCCCAAGATCATCTTTTTTTTATATCTATATAAAAATGTGGGTAGTTAAAATAACACTACTACACACCTCAACTACTATTATTACTAGTGCCTCTTCTTTGAATGGGTTTATAAAGCACGACAATAACATATTTTGAGTGGAAACGGTGAGTGATCCCAAGGGCAACCACTGATCGCGGACTTTCTCTATTCTCAATGTAGAGATGGTTGAGTATCACATTTTGCGGGAGAGGTAGAGTTGAAGATGATGTGTCTCTACTACTCACTGCAGGAAAGCTCAAAAGGTTGTGTTGCAGATGAGGAGGGACAAGAGGTGGATCCCTGGCTTCATCTTCATTACCAGGATATGGGTTATTGTAACTTGAATCTGGTGATCTTGGCACCTCGAAACCCGCAACGCTTATTCCATCCTGCAATTAAAAGTGAAGTTCAGGTTCATACAGTTTTGGTATGGATGGTAACATGTGGATTATATAATCAGGATTCTGTGATATTCTTACCTGATCTTCACCACACATGTTGTCCATCCTATTCCCACGGATTCGAGAGGCTGAAACAATAACTCCTCAATTAGAACATGAAAAAACAGATAAAAGGGTACTTGAATAGACTTACAGAGACCACATTTTCTTTCCTAGAATCGATTTTCTTAAATAAAAAGCCAAATAAAATGCAAGTTAATAAGACAACCAAACATTTTCTATACACAATGTTACATGGGAAATCTCTGAAGTCGTGTTAAACTTCAACTATCACTTTGAATTTAGAAACAATATTGACATAACACCAAGGATAAACTTTGGTATAAAATGTACAGCTTAAGAAAGGTAAATTGAACAATTTACTAATGGGTCCATTACAGTATCCAAAAGGGCAGGAAAATTTGACAGAAAAATAAAATACCTGATGACAAAGAAAGCTTCAATCTTTTTCTCATGGGAAATAAGAAATATTTAAATTGTGTAGAAATGAGAATTTAGAACAAACTATTAGCCTATTAGGGTACCATACTGTGTGGTTGATCCCATATACTTATAGCAGTCATCAACGAAACGGTAAACATGATACAACGAACGGACAGCACCATAAATGACCAGGTGACACATAACTAAATCCCTAAAAAGTATAAACCCCCTCAACCAGGAAGTAAGGAGCCAAAATAATTAGAAAGACCGGTATATGCAATAACTAGATATTCCATATAAACCATATGCTAAATAGGAAAATACTTAATTTTGTAAGGTGAGGAAAATATGTGACACTGTATGTGAGAGGCCCATTGTGAGTAAATGAACTTAATGATGACACTAATTGCAGAAATGAGACCTCGGGTAGGTGTCCCTCAAGTAGATTGGAGGTCCAGGACCATGTTTTGATAAGTACATTGCCAAGGCTTACATCGATATGCTCATACATAACAGTATGCAAGTCTGCGTTTAATTTAATCAATGAATAGATCCAGGTATACTCATTCCATGCCATATAAAATAAAGGCTTGTTACATTTTTGGAAAAAATGCATTACATTTATGGCAAGGACCAACATGGAAAACATTTTGCAACATTAAAAATTCAAGATGACTTTTCTTTTTATTAATTGAATGACAATGGCAGATGAAGATGCTGTGATAAAGACTTGAAAACTTCCTACCGGAGGACCTAATAAAGAGAGTATCACACCACAATTAGAACAAGATTTGCACTAGCAGATCAAATATAGAAAGGATCATCAAACCAGTGACTAAATGAACATCTACAACAACAAAATATAGAAGGATTGTCAACGAAGCAGTGACTAAAATGAACAACTACAAGTAATTCAACTGATGGTTAGAACCACACTCACCCTATCTAAGGATTATGGTGGTTAGGCCTGTAGCAAGCGACAAAGAAAATGAATGACTGGCTAAATCTAAAAATACCGATTTGATAGAGAGTTTGAAACGCTCATGTTTCTACGTCCGAGAGTATGAAGAAACCTGGTTTGAATGAAGATGTGCCTAGACTAGCAAATAACACAACACAAAATCTAATTCTACAGCTCAAGGCTGAAAGTGTTATCGATATTCTATCGACGGTTATACCATAAGATATCTAACAGAGAACGACCTTAATTTTGCTGGGAAGACACAAAGGAATATCCTGGAGATTATGAAATCAACGAAGATATAATATATGCTGACATTCTATGATCCTACGACCATAGGCTGCAAGACTTTCAAATTCTATCACATTCCAAAATTGTAAAATGTTTCTCCTTTTCCTCCTGTTTTCGCTGAAATAGAGATGACCACGGTCCATGAATGTCAGGAACATAGAAGACAACACGTCATCAATTGCGTTTACTTTTTATTTCCGGTGGAAGCCTAAACCCTATTGGATTTACTATGTCCAAGAATCCAACTTATTCAGGTCTGTAGGTTCAAGGAAGTAAAATTCCAGATAAACCCAAACCCTTCTTCACTCCATAAACTGTAATGTGCTACTCAGGGTAAAACAGGACTGAGAAAAACATAACATTCTCAGCAAATGAAATAAGCAACAATACAGGATAAACTAATGAAACCCTCCTCATCAAATAACTGTTTGCATGAAAATGCATTCTACTAGAAATCCATTTTTGCCAGCAAACAAACGAAAACCCTAGCTCAAAAACTTCAAATTCCAACTTAACTTGTCTAGACCCAAGTACAAAAATGAAAAACATTTCAACCTACCAATAAAAATTATGTAAGACCCAATATGAATTGAACAATGAACTCTCCACAGACTTATAATTGTACTTGTGGAATTGTTATAACCCTAATTAATCAAACCCCAAAAACAAAATAAAGTACTAGAACATATTCTAAGAGTTCCAATTAAAATACCTTTTAAGAATCCACCGAAGCCCTAATCCCTCTTGAAGAATCCGCCAGAAATAAAATCTAAGAGGTAAGCGAATCCAAGACAACAAATCTTCCTCAAAAACTCCTTAATCCTTTAAAATTAGAAAAAATTCGAGAAGAAATTAAAAAATATATAGATAAGAAGGAATTTGGAGAGAAAGGTTCAACGAATTTAAGAGAGAGAGGGTTTCTTGGGTTAAACAAATTACAGACCTAAACAACCGGTTGTCCCTCCTTTCTTTGTTGATTTGATGGAGTTCTTCACAAACTTTGTTTTTTTCTTTAGTGCTGATTTTAGTAAAACATCGAGTATTTCTATCGCAAGCTAAAAAGTATGTATGACACGAGCATAAAAAGTGTTAAAGACTTAAAAGTGCGATACACCTGATGAGCAAAACATTCTGCCATTCGTATCAGGGGTGGGCACCTGACTTCAAACTTTTGTCTTCGACTTTTTTGTTCACGTGAGCCTTTTGTGTTCCTTGAAACTCATATCAAGCTATTAGTCCGGGCAACCGAGGCTCAAAATTTTGTCTCGCATGGATCCCCGATGTTGATCCACCAATCTTTTTTAAGATTTTATTATTCCTATGCCTAAAATTTTAAATTTTGGACATTGATATAAATTTTTATTTTTTTATAATGATATGGTCACCAAGTTTTTTTTAAAAAGATATTTTAAAATTACCCCTTCTATATATACATTTTTTTAGAAACGAATCTTAAAAGTTAAATTATTTTGATATTATTTTTCTTTTTAGTTGTAAAGCTCCGGAGGGATTTTCTTTTAGTTTTTCTTTTTTCTTCTTTTTATACGTCAATTGATATGTATGAATTTATTTGATTCACATAGTTTTAACAAGTGATCATCAATAATATTTAATTTTGATTCTAAAGCAATAGATTAAATTTAATAAGTTGGTTCGAAGTAATTCAGGTAAGATTCGTGTTATTCATAGTTCTTTGTAGTTTAGTTTTGATTAGGTTTTGGTTAATTTTATTTAGATTTGTGAAGAAGAACAATTGGATTCTTTTTGATTGACTTAAGTGATTTATTTTCTCTTTGAAGCTTGGTTTTCAGTCTAATTAAGCTAATTCAGGTACGATATTCATCATTTTATGTTCTATTTTTGTTAGTTTGATCTCGTTTTGATTTGTGTTTTTTTTCATATTGTAGAAGAAGAAGAACAAGATTATTTTTCGCAGCAATCAATTTGTGAATCTAGGTATATTTTTGATATTTGTTTCTTGTTGTTGTTGTTGTTAGGTTCGTTTTTTTTTTTTTTTTTGATTTTTGATTTTTGATTTTTGATTTTTGATTTTGATTTTATTTTTGAGTTGTAGTGATACTTTGACAAGATTTTAACCTGGTTTTACGTCAATTCTCATTTCTAGTAGAATATGAAGTAAGAATCCATGAACTTAAGTAGGATCAAAGTAGAAAAGAAGGGAGAAATGTTTTAAGTGAAAATAGTTTCAGTTACTTTTGTTGTTGTTCTGTATGGTATTAATGGTTAATTTAATTGATTTTGCTTTGTATTTTATTTTTGTTTCATGCCATATACATAGGAATTGTAGGATTAGTTATTGGATAACTGCTAAGTAAACAATATATAGATATTTGTACATGTTAGGTATACATTGTTCTTACCTTCCTATGCTACTTGAAAAGTTAAAGATGACTTGTAATAAAAAATTATGTAGTTTATTTTGAAAATATATCATACAGATAGATATGTGAGCCTAAATTAAACAAAGACATATTTCTCTATGTTAGGTCAATCCTATTAAAAGTGATTATTTAGCATCAACCATATCTCTATGCCAAGTATAATACAGACAAATATGTGATCCGAAATAAAACAAAGACATATTTCTCTTAGCTAGGTAAACATATAAATTTTGATTTTCTTGTTTTAACTTGCCGCCATGAATTCACGAGGGGGTGCAATTTGCTTTATTTATTGTAATGTTCTTGTTTATTATTGTCTGTAAATAAGCATTGTTCTTTTAATTTTTGTAAGTAGGCATTGTTCTTTTTACATGGATTATTTATGCAGGTTGTTTAATTTATTGTCAGTGTGTGTACCTTTTGAGTACACATGCTAAAATAACATTATTGTCAGGATGTACACCTGTTGAGTACACATCAAATCTCCTCAATTTGCTACCATGATATTAAACTGTGTTAAAACTTCATTTGATTTTTTAGGTTGTTATGACTGTTGTGAGTTGCATTGTGGTTGTTCATTACTTTCCAGATTCCAATACTAATACTTGAACCATATACTATACTGCTAATAGAAGCACCATGGAAAAGGATAAATACTGATTTTTATTCTATGTAGTGTTTATTGTCAATGGTTTATGAAAGAAAATAGTTATGGAACCATGTTTCTGGTTCCGAAATTCACTTATCGTTGCACGGAAACAGACACACTTTGATAATTTTATATATGCACATTGTGTATATATGGATTCTAAGATAGTTGTTGAGTTCCTACTGAGTATGCAAGCTATGCATGTGTACCTGCTGAGTACACATGATATATGCATGTGTACCTTCTAAGTATTAGAGCACTATTCGGTTGAACCCACCAAGCGTTGGTATGTCAAGATTGGCTGTCAAGCTTAGTTCCAAAACTCAAAGTCACTTGATTAGATTACCAAAGTTAACTTCGTTAAGTTAGACTAGGAACATAGAAACGTTGAGACTAGCTCAAGTTAGTCATGAAGACCTGAAGACGTATCAAAGACAAAACGAAGACATCATCCTTCAGTTTGAGGTTAGTAACTATATACACGACTTATTTTACTTTTATCTATTGTTCATGTAAATCTTTATTCATTGAAAATATAACATACAAAATTACAATTGTTACAATGACTTTAGTATTGGTAACTTGTTCACTATACAGTGATTAAAGTACCAAAATGAAAGATATACAATAGTTATTTCGACAGCTTAAAATATATGAAGTTACAAAGTATGGTTTATCTATGAACGTCGTGTTTATGATATTGGACTAATTGATAACTTGTTACTATTTAGTGTGTTGAACTTCTGGATAAATCCAAACCTTAATAAATAAGTTTGAAAGTGATTTCAGAAACATAGTTTAAGGAAGTAGACTTGCGAAACTTGTTTCAAAGTCGAAATAGGATTCAGGATCAATCCCTGGTGAGAAGGACCGATCCTGATTGAATCTAACTTTCTTTTTACATTTTCAATTAGTCTGTTAATCTTCACGGGTTTTTACAGATATCGAGATTCATATGAGTTAGATTGGAAATTTTATTAAAATATCGACGTAATGATTTGAACATGTGCTAAACTCTAATTTAATGTTCAAGTATACACCTTTGATACTCAAGGCAAGATCCCAATATATTGATTTTTCTATATCATATTTAGTATCAAATCATTTATTTTCCATATCTCTAGTAAGCTATATTGGTAAAGTACATGTTATGTGCTAGATAATCTTAATTAGTTGTCATGCTATGAGAGAAATCGATTACGATTTTGATGTTATTTAGTATTTGCTAAATTCAGAAATATATTATAATTGCATATCTTATGAATTTTTGAATTTGATAAATAAATCTTTCAAATCAATGCCTTGGTCATAACACTATAAATAATGAGTCTTGTATTCTTAGAAACTCATCCCAGTTAACATTTATGTATAGTGTGGAAAAGCCAACTTGTTAAAGAGATATGAGTAATATAGCTAATTAGGTGAAATATCTTGCGTTGCCTTTTGTTAAAGTCTTCTTTGGGATCAAGAAGCCTTTAGTTTTACCTTTGGTGGAAGCCGAGATTCTAAGGTCCTTCTCTTTTTCTATAAGGACATACAAGTTTGTTTGAAGATTTGACTAGTACAGATCGAAGTGATTCTGGATCTCTACAGGGTAGAATTGTTGATCAGTCAAGTTGTTTTGTAGTGGTTACTTTTGAAGAATGAAGAATTCAAGATTGAAGACTTGAAGATTGTTTTTTTGTTTCTGATCTTTGTGTGTGACTTTATGCAAACTTGATTCTCTAGGATTTAACAAGCAGTTCATTTTGATAGACATCAGGCTTGTAGAAGATTGAACAAACTGTCTAGTTATATTAAGTTTCTTAGATAGAGCATGTTCATCAAGATTGGTTATTTCGACAATCATTGTTTTTGTTTGATCTTTTGACCAAAGGAGTTTATTGATTAAACGGAAGGTCCTTTGACTTTACTTTACCACTGATCTAAAGATTATTTCTGGGTGATTAGTAAGTGAGTTGGTTACTGAAGCAGGTTATTCCTTTACTGTTATGAGTTATGATCCAAAAGAGTTAGGTGCAGAAGTATTCGCAATGGCGAAGCGACTCAAGATAGTGGACTTTGTCTTAAGATACCCGTGCGTTGGCCAAATTAGTTAGAGGCATAGGGATACTGAAGAAACTGAGTAACTTAAGGTAGTTTACTTGGTCTCAACTATACGAAGTTGCGTTCGTCAATTTGTATAATGACTTAATTCTGAGAGTATTCAAAACTGGACTAGGTCCCGGATTTTTTCTGTCAAGCTGTTTTTCTCGTTAATAAAATCTTGTGTTTTATGTGATTTATTTACTTTTCACATTATAATTGTTATTATAATTAAGTAATTGTACTTGTACGCTAATCCCTTCTTGGTAACGATCCCGTAGTTACCTCAAATATAACTTAGACTATTACTAAGAATCACCTTTTTGAAATAATCTTTTGGGCGTTATTGTTTCGATAAGATTATACAATGTGATTCTGCACAGGTTCATATCGAAAAGATTGTGGTGTACTTGGTATCATCGTCCTTTCACTAAGTACATAAGCCATATGCATGTGTAGTACACATCTTTTTTCATAAGATATATGTTTTTTGGATATTATTGGGGCGATCATTGGTATCTCGGATACTGGTAAATACATGTAACATGTGTTTATTTTGTTTATCTGAGATATTTTTTCTTTGGATTATTTGATATCTAGAAGTGGTTTTACCTATTTGTTTATCTTGTTTAGGAGTATGGTCGGAGTTCGAAAGCTTTAGAGATCATGGAATGAGAGAAGTTTCATCAGTGTCATATCCGTCAAAAATTATTTCACGTTCTCACTTATTAAAAATATAGATTAAGTACTAGGGGTAAGAACAAGTTCTTTCCACGAGAGATATGGGTTGTTATTCGTTTTCAAAGTCTTATGTGAAAATGGGGGGATTTTTATGAATGGTTGAAAATGAACTAATTATGAAAGCAAATAAATAGGAAAATTAATCAATTGGATGAGGTTAAGGTTTTGTTTTCATTCACAAACATGTTCTTGTATTAATATTTATAATTGAATTTTAAACTCTCAATATCAAAAGCCATAGAGTACCTTGATCGCAATTTCCTAAAATCATCACATTTACATAACGACTCGAATATGAATTCTACTTATAGAATAACCCAAAGTGTAAAAGTACAACTAAGTTTCACCCTCTAAGAGCATCTCCAGTAGAAGGTGCAAATTTTATTTTTTCATGACACATAGGATTTTAAACCCCAATTTAACATAAATTCATCTCAAATAGCAGATCCTACAAAGTAGGAGGGATGTCATATTAAATACAAAGGTTTTAAAGAAAGTCTTAACTAGATCTCCGGAATAACCTCCATATCATATTTTACATTATTTTTTCTTTTTAATAAATATTGAAAGTAAAATTAAACGGTTAAGATTTTATCATATAAGATATTTTAAGGGTTGAATCCCTATAACATTGGAGATAGTTTATTAGCTATATGGTCCTATATTTTCTACATGTGTAACCCTTTCTAAATAAAGGTTTTAATAAGATTTTCATGTAGGATTTTTTACACCTGCTGTTGAAGATGATCTAAGAGCTTTAAGAATAGTAAAATAGACTAATTAATGCAATCTACATACCCGAGTAGTCGGTTTAACAAAGATCATAATTCACATATGGGTACAAGAAAGTATTATTACAATCCGTAATCACACTATGCTACTTGTAATCAAAATTTGTTAACGTTTTCGTATTAACAATCCTAATTTTGCTCTAGATATGAACACATGATTCCTGACTTAAATAAACAAGTATTCAATCATATGTGGCAATATTTATGGTATATCATAAACGATAATTTGAGATAAAATTAATTTATTAAACAAGAATCATGTATTACCAAATTCAACTAAGCCCTAACCAATAATAAGAAATTTATTTGATACTATAACTGTCGGTACTCCAAGGCGGAAGATGATATTTTCCCATGATGCCCTTTTACGTTGAACACGCGTCCACCACTATGACTTGGACAAGAACTATGACTGGACAGGCTGTCATATTTAGTGTTACCAACCTTACCGACTTCGTCCTTTTGTCGTCGACGTTGTACACGCCGTCCGTCGGTTGCTGCACCAAGACGTCATGCCAAAGAACGTGCTGCATAAGAGGATTTCAACGGAGTTTCCCGCGTCGATTAAGATGCACTCAACTTTCCACCCTACAATAAATTTTTTTCAAAACTAATGGGTTAAAGTGCGGGTAGTCTGCGAAGGTTATCTGAGACGCTGGTTGGTCACATTTGTTGTGTTGTTACGTCCGCTTCATCGCCGTAATAGATGCAATATTGGTTAAGAGAGATCTAATAATTTATCTCTGCCATCGGAAATCATGCTAACTGTTTCTTAATCAAGTGTTTTAGATGGTCGCAGACTCGCAGTCATCCGTGGGGTGGTTCGGATCTTGATGGAATGTTCAATATATTAATTTAGGGGCCTGCCAGCTCTCCAATATATCTCGCGACTTTGGCGGCGACATTAGGTTTGTTTCACTAATTTTTGTAAACTAAACGTGCAACGAAGAAATCAGCGGAGTGAATTACCGGTCCCTTTCCAAATGTGGCTTGATGATCAATGGTTGCACTTTCAAGAATATGCTTCCTCTTCCTCAGAAATCTGCTAATGATTGCTGCAGTATGTTAGATGCGTATCATGATGCACCGGATGCGATTGGGAATAATATTTTGAATGTCTCTCTTAGATCCATTGAGGGTTGACCCATCGACGTTGGAGTCTTTAGGTTATGATACCGGTCATGTTATTTTTTTCAAATGGTAGAGCCACGTTTTTAGTTCCATGTCGTTCTCTAGTATCCTTTAATTTCGATATTCTTTCTAGCTCTAACACAAAGAACCGTCGTTTCAAGTCATGTTATGTTCCAGCGATCCGTCCTTGTCCGAGCTTGAGTATGTGTCTTTTTGTTCCAGTGTGCTTCCTACTCTGTTTGGTGTATGTGTTCCTTTATCGATGGTTGTTCTGATCCATTTGAAGGCTATACGTGCACTTTTTCTTTTCATGGAGCAACAAAGCTAACCATGTAGTGTATTTTTTGACAAACTTATCTTGCCTTTCTCGTTGGATCTATTTTGTCCCTATCCCATTTTTAACAATTGGATTACTAAGTGGTTTTCAAATTTTGAAATGTGATTTCTAAGCGCACTTAAGCTTCACATCTTAGACGAAGATTACCACAATCCTCGGTTGTGTCTCAAAAAGAGATTTCGTAAATCAGCTTCTCCTGATGATCAGAATCTTAATAATTACTTTTTACGTAACTTTGCCTACGTGTCAAGGTTAATAAAGTTAAATCCCGTTGTATCGGGCCAAAATATAATTTCTATTATCTTTACAACACACACCTAAGTATAAAACTATAAAAATATTGGCACAACACTTAGAAATAGAAATTAGATCTCATATATTAAATAGGGGATCCCTGGTTTTGAGATTTAGGGTTTTTTTATAAATATATAATTTATATAATTTTAATGTTAAATCCATACTAATATTTGTTATAATTTTTGTATATTACTTTTATTATTTTTGTTTTTTTTATTTTTTTCCTATTAGGTGAGTCATATCAATAAGAGTAAAACGACGGCAAAAGATCTAAGAGGTGAAGTACTCCAAGTATCCAAGTGTCTAGAGCCAAGAGAAGTGGAAAAAATGTGACGAAAAAGAGTAAAAAATGTTGAAAAATATAAGAATGACTACCAATTAAATAACCGAACATTCGAATCCAGGATTTCTTCTCACCATATTGTAGAGAATTGAAAGAAGAAGTCAACGCAAAAGGAATGAGATCATTCTGAGTTCTTAGGAAGAAGTTATGAGCAAAACGGTGAAACCAACTTGGATTTGGTTTCTTTTGGGCCTATTTTGGGTCTGCGCGGAAGAGAAAGAAACAATGCGTTTTGGGCTTTCCTTGAACGTGAAAATAAGGGTTTTTGTTTTATTTTGAGGAGGTTAAGTGTCCTACCTGGATATGAATTAAGAGGAGATGTTAGTATTTGAGGAGGTTAAGTTTTCTCCTTGGACAAAGATCAAAAGGAGGTGAAAGTATTTGATGGTTATCAGGTTTCCTAGTTGGATAAACATCAAGAGAAGGTTACAAAGCCATATAAAGGGGAGCCCAGATGTAATTTTCACACATAATTTTATCTACATCTTAAACCTAAGGTTTACCCCTTTGGGGGAAAACCATTCTTTCTTTTTTTTCTTTACTTGTATTATGAATAGCTAATTCTTTTGTTGATTAAGATGAATTCAATGTTCTAGACGTGAAGTTTTATTAATTATACAAGTTTACTTGGAGTTTTAATCATTGTCACTTGTCTTTACCATATCTAATGCTTATGAGAGATTCTTAGATTGTTTGGATTGCATGCTAGATTAATTATTCTATTGCTACTAGTAGATAGTTGTGAGATAAGTGTAATAGTCAAACAACGATTTACACAAGTAAAAATCGCGAGACCTTGCAGAGGGATTTTGTAGAGAAATTGCAAGTAAATATAACACCAACAAGTGGACCTTGATCTAAGAGTTTAACTATAGGGATTAACCTAAATTCACAAAGCCTAAAGTGTTCAATTTGGTTACACCTTGATTGATCTATTACCTGGTGGTTCAGATGAATAGAACCTGGTAGTCAAGAACTTACATATTCAGTGATAAAAGGAGTTCTGGGAATAACACTGATCTAGTTGTTATTCTACGGTTGGTGATGGATGATTCTAGCGAAAGATAGATAAGTATATTACTTGAGTTAACGTTTGGTAATATCGAAGGAATTCCTAATCATCCTTTCTTTCTTATTATGTTTTTATTGTTATTTTCAGTTAATTAGTCCACAAATCTCCTTTTTAGTATTTATTATTGTTTGCTAATCTAAATAACATATCAATTACACAACTATATGTGGGAATGATCCTTACTACCATTATATTATTATTTAACTAGTGAGAAATATATTGATTAATTTTTTGCACTTAATTATATTGATTAACTTGTTGCACTTACACTACACATCAAATTTTGGCACCGCCGCCGAGGAGTAGTCGCTAATTGATTTGTTATTTGTTTTAGCTTGTTTTAGTAGTATAAAATATTTTCATATTTTTCTTGAGTGTTTTCAGGTTCTTAGGTTTTCGTGGTGTTAACACCTAGTTAAAGGTGTTAGCCACTCGTCAAAAGCGGGAGGTAAATTCTGAAAGCAGGTTGTAAGTATCACTTTTGTTTGTATTTATATTTATTGAATAGGTTTTAGTATATCTTTCTATTTTTCTTGTGAGTCGTTATGTTTTCTTAGAGAAATAACATGTAGGATGCCGGGACCAATCATACAATAATAGTAATCAATATGGTTTTCAATCTCAATGGTATAACAACTATCAACCATATCATGGGTATAATCAGAACCAATCTTTTGGTTATGATCAACCTCCAACAGAACCTAATGGTTATTCTCATACATACCAACAACCTTACGAGGATTGGAGGATAGTTACACTTTTAATCAGTTGTTTTCTATTAATGTGCATATGTCAGAGAGTTTTGAAATAAAAACTTATGATATCATATCCAGACCTACTCATATTGATCATATTTATGATCATTCACTCATTCAAATGGGAGATATGTGTTCTAGAGACTCTATCGAGAGTAATGGTGGAAAACATATTAACATATGAAAACTCTCTAAACAATACGACCAACTGGAAGAAGATGGATAGTCAGAAGAAACTCCCCAAGAAATTAATAGTCATACAGATGAAATTCCAACGCCGTTGGGATATTGAAGACTGTGAGGTTTGACAAAAATTCTAATAATGAGAATGTTGAAGAGTTGGTGATTGAGAATGAACCCAAACCGATTAATAACATAGAAACGACAAAAGAGCTTGCTAACGAAGTGATAAATCACTCTCTGGGTTTGCAATTTGAAGGTTTATCTGACTTTATATCTAAACCTTTATGTGATTATCACCATACCCTACCTCATATAGGGTTGGATACATGTGCTCTTAAAAATCTTAAGGATTACTTTGCTGCTAAGTATCCACCACTAAATGTGTTTGATTATAACACTGTGCAGTTTCACAAGAGGAAACCGTAGAATTTCCATCATTTTATGTTCTCTATATACTTCCAAGTGTAAAAAGGACTAAGTGTGGGGGTAACTTCCACCAAACAAGATTTTTTTTATTTTTATCGTATCCTATTATTTGTGCATGTGAAGCTGTTATTGGAATTGCAGATTGTTATCTGGGTGGACCCTCAAATTTTCAGATTGTTGGTGTACGGGCGACCAAAAGATCGGGCTGAAAACGTTAAACTAAGCGCTGAATGGGAGCAACCTATTGATTTTTTATTTCTAAACTTTTTTATACTTAGTTTTTATAGTTTGCATGTCATATTTGTATTCCCATGTTTAATTTCACAGAGTCCTAAATCTATAATGTAGAGAATTTTGACGAAGATTTTCTCGTCAGAAAAATAATGATCGTGATAGCGTTCAATGAAACGTCTCTGGGGAATTCTTTCTGAGTCCGATTTGAGTGGTTCACCTCAAATTTGTAAAGGGAAAAGACTCACCTTTATTTTGTAAAAAGAAAATCTAAATTTGGAGTCTGTTAGGTTGGAGCGATTGGCCTGGTAAGTTGAGTTCCGGATTTTTCTATAATTTTTTCAAATTGCATATCATTCAGTTCAACGGCCGTAAATGTCAAACCGTTTGTCGAAACATTGTTCCCCTTTGACACGTTATAAAAAATATGTAGGCGAACAAATTTTGTCAAAGAAGTTTTGTTGAATTCCTTACCAATATGTACAATTTTTGAGGTTAATATGATGTTGCGTTAGAATTTAAAAATTTCGGTTTTGAACATTGAGGACAATATGCATTTTTAGTATGGGGGACTATTTATCATGTAGAGTTTTTAGTTTTTATTTAGTTTTTACGTTCATAGGTAATTTCTTTTCAAATGTTTGTATATATTTGCTTGAACCTCCAACTTTTTGAGATTTTAGAGTCACGAAGTATACTTATTGATAGGTTTACATATAATGTTCTTATCAAATAACTGAACTTAGAAGTTCTAGAGAACGACATTCGGGTTTCTTAGTCATTGAGAGAGATAATGTGATGAACTTAACCTTGCCGGTGGCAAACTAGGTGCAAAAGGAATGCAGTATTAGAGAATTAACCATTCATTAGTGGAGACTACCCATAAAGAAAATAAGACTGAGGCACCAAACCTTCAACGTACATTTCCGTTTAGTGTGTTTCATCTTCCTAATTCCGGGTAGAATGATGAGATACTCAACCTCTCACCCCTTCAACACTTTTTGATCTCTTAAGTGCTAATTCTATCAACCATGAGGGTAACATCAAAATTACGAACTAACCTTATCTTGTAGTATGAATTGCAGGACACACCTCTCTCTCAAAGAAGTGAGCATAAAAATATATCAATATCACCAACAAGTGGAGCAATACCAATTTATGAAGAAGTTGAAGACATATATGGTTTACAAGCAATAAACAAATATCTTTAGGTGAAAAGTTAAATAAAAGCAGAAAGATATAAGTTTTTGAAGTTTATGCAACCAAGACAATACCAAAGTTGTGAAGAATCAAGTGCTAAAATCTCTCTTCTACAGCAATGATAAAAAAAAATCAAAAAAAAAAAAGAAGAAAAAATTGAAAAGAAAAGAAAAACAAAATAAAATAAAGGCCTTAAAGAAAAAGAAATCCATAAAGAAGTTTCAAAACAAAAAGTAATTGAAGAAAATAAGAGTACAAGTTGTCAAAGTTCTACGAAGTTCGAGAGTTTATCATCAAGAATTGAAGCCGAAGGCGTAGACGAAGACGTTTTCATTGGACGCTGGAGAGTGGTGCTGAATGTAGATCGTATGAGAAGGTGAGTGAGCATTCCCATACTCGCATATGATTTGATTTTTTTCTTTCTTAGATATCATCAGAAATTAAGGAAAAAAAGTTTTCAAATAATAATAATAAAAATTTTAGCGTCACCATTCAACGTGTGTCATTGTTCTCTCTTTATTTCTACACACACACACACACACACACACACACACATACATGAGACCCAATTATATCGTCTTGCGAGTGTCAATCATTTATTATCCTTTTGGTGAGGCAGAAATCAATGAGAAATGCTTATTGATTGCTCTCGAGGATAAATTCTTTCATATGGTAATGGTTTAATACAATGCACCCTCTTTCTCAACAGTTAAGCATGAGAATAATGTTTTTCAGTTTCCCAACTTATTATTATTAGTGTGTAAAAACTTTACGTCCTCATAGCTTTTTGGATGCTTGCGAATTTGAAGTATATAGAAGTTGGAGTAGGTTTTGTGGGTATATCTCCCGTAAACCATCACGAGACTATAACTCGTCCGCTAGAGACACCTAGGGATTTAAAGGCTTGTTGCACATGCTTAGTTTAACTGTGATTCCTCCGAAAGTGGGTTAGGTTAATTTCAGTAGTATTTTGCTTGAGGACTAGCAAAAGCTAAGTGTGGAGAAATTTAATAAATGCATAATTTGCATAATTTGCATGATTTTAATGTCTAATCCATACTAATATTTTTTATAATTCTTATATATTACTTGTTATTTTTTTTTATTGGGTGAATCATCTCAATAACAGTGAAAATTACTATAAAAGAGCTAAGAGGTGAAGTACTCCAAATATCCAAGTTCTAGAGCCAAGAGAAGTGGAGAAAATACGAGGAAAATGAGCAAAAAACGTCGAAAAATATAAGAATGACTACCAAGTAAATAATTAAACATTCAAATTCAGGATTTCTTCCCACCTATTGTATTTAGTTGAAAGACAAAGCCAACATAAAAATAATGAGCTCATTCAGAGTTCGTATGAAGAAGTTATGAGCAAAACGGTAAAACCAACTTGGATTTGGTTTCTGTTGGGTCTATTTTGGGTCTGGGCGGGAAGAGAAAAAAAGGATGCGTTTAGGGTTTGCCTTGGACGTAAAAATAAGGGTTTTGTTGGATTTTGAGGAGGTTAAGTGTACTAATGTGATCTGGATTAAGAGGAGGTGTTAGTATTTGAGGAGGTTAAGTTTTCTACTTGGATAAGGATCAAAAGGAGGTGAAAATATTTGGTGGTTATCATGTTTCCTAGTTGGATAGACATCAAGAGGAGGTTACAAAAGCCTATATAAAGGGGAGCCCATATACAACCTTCACACGTAATTTTATCTATATCTTAACCCTAAGGTTTATCCCTTTAGGGACTTTAAGAGGAAACCATTCATTCATCTTCTTCTTTACTTGTATTATGAGTAGTTAATTCTTTCGTTGATTAAGGATGAATTCAATATTCTAGACGTGAAACTTTATTAGTTATACAAGTTTATTTAGAGTTTCAATCATTGTCGCTTGTCTTTACCATGTCTAATGCTTACGAGGGATTCTTACATTGTTTTGAGTGCATGCTAAATTAATCTATTATTTATTCTATTGCTGGTAGAGAGTTGAGAGATAAGTGTAATTTTCAAACAAAGATTACACAAGTAGAAATTGTGAGACCTCGCAGAGGATCTGTGGAATAATTGCAAGTAAAGATAACACCAACAAGTGGACCTTGAGATAAGAGTTTAACTATTGGGATCAACCTAAATTCACAAAGCCTAAAGTTCGATCGGGTTACACCTTGAGTTATCTACTACTTGGTGGTTCAGAAGAATAAAATCGAGTAG
This sequence comes from Papaver californicum, assembly GCA_023531435.1. Taxonomy (NCBI): domain Eukaryota; kingdom Viridiplantae; phylum Streptophyta; class Magnoliopsida; order Ranunculales; family Papaveraceae; genus Papaver; species Papaver californicum. The sequence goes on from JAJJMC010009062.1 coordinate 1,357,221, forward strand.
TCAAGAACTTCCGTGTCCAGTGATAAAAGGAGATTCGAGAATGAAACTAATCTAGATGTTATTCTATTGTTAGTGATGGATGATTCTAGCGAAAGATAGATAAGTATATTACTTAAGTTAACATTTGGTAACGGCGAAGGACTCCCTAATCATCCTTTATTTCTTATTATCTTTTTATTTTATTTTTCAATTAATTAATCCACAAATCCTATTTTTAGTATTTATTATTCAATTCTAATCTACATAACTATCAATTAAAAATTTATGCATTTTATGTGGAAACGATCTTTACTACCGCTATATTACTACTTAATTAGTGATTAATTTGTTACACTCAGTAAACGCATCAGGTTTTATTGAGAAAAACCTCCATGATCTAGTAAGTCTCTAAGAATATCCTAGTTAAGTTACATAGTCAAGGTATCCTACACTACTCGACACTACTCGTACTTGGGATTCTTTGCCATGTGAGCCTATTAATGCCTTATGTAGATAATGGTGTTTATATAGGTAGTAAAAGTTGGTGTACCTTCATTTTCTTTTTCATACCGGTTTTAGAGAAGAGAAACCAAAAACAAACGAAAATATTTTTCCATAGAACTGTATGAACCTAAATAAGGGAATCAATAAAACAGGCTCCTTAGACTTCAATAAAATCTAATGAGTGGTACATACCAATTATGCTAGGCCCATTAATATGTTAGAGCTCCTAGAGAACCCAAACTAAAGGCTCGAGTACTTTAAAAACCTACAATCATACACGGAGCAACATGTAGTACCCACCGTTTTGATTAGTAGTCAATATGTGACAAATATAAGTGTTACCAAACTGTTTGTCATATTAATTTCAGTTGGAGAGTTGTAATAATTATAATCGTTAATAGCTATTTGTAACAGATATAAGTGTAAGGAAAATTTTAATTTCTAAAATTTATAATCACTTTGTGACTATGTTTTATTATCCAACTATATTAACATGCACCATCCAATGAAAATTTCTGGCTCCGTCAATGTCTACAATCAAACTATCGGTATCAAAAATACAAAATAAAAGTTTTATATCAAAAAACAAATATTTTTTAACATATTTTCAAGTATTTACAATCGTATAATTTTCGAGATACCAAATGTAACTATCTTTATTAAAAAAATATGGAAAATCCAAATTCAAATCTTTAAACCAATTTTTTTTTCTAAATATTCCATTTTGTTACATATTTATTTTTTAAAAAGAAAATATAACTTCCACTACCGGCTCTATATAACGATTCATTTTGGAATGTGCGTTTTTATGTTGTCTTTTTCTCATCCCTCTTTCGAATGCTTTAAAAATAAAATAAAATATCACTTTTGCATTTCTAAAGAGATATTTTATCTTCATTTGTCCATCGATTAAGCTGATCATATCTTAATTAACTGTAAAATCGATCCATCATATCTCGATGAATTCCAAAATCAAATCATAGAAGTCGAATTTGATCATTTAGTTTTGATTTCTAAGTGCATTGTTTTCGGTTTTTGTTTTCACTTTTCTATATAAACTAAGGTATGACCCGTGCCGTAGTGGCACGGGTTTTAATATGCTGTTGAAAATAGAAATCTATAAATTTTTTCATCTTGTACGCAGGGAGAAACGAACAAAGTTGAAATTTTGCAAAGAAAGGTGATGATAATTCAATCCCAACCATTTAATTTCCAGTCTCAAAATTAAAAAAGAAGAAGAAAGGGATTATGTACAACTAAGTGCGACCAATTCTAAACCACCAAAACCAATAGTTAATCAGTAAATCAATAGCTAATGATGATGTAACTTGCTACTAATTAATTGGTTTCTCGCATTCCATACAATGCTAATTGGATGTACGGTAAGTGCTCTTTGTATTATAAAATTTATCTCAACTTTGGTATATCAAACTATATCCTCAAAAGCTTTAACTTTGTATCATCAGGTCAGGTCAGGTCAGGCTAATTCATATGGTAAGTGCCCTAATTCAAAACCTGTAAAATCGAAAAATTACCTGGATTAATAATCTAATTTTGTGGAAACAAATGTAGATCTACAAAACAAAATGAAAATTTCATTATAACTTACGTGAAAAATTCTCAATGCATTTTACAAAGGAAAAAAGAGGTCGCAGAATTCATAATTAAATTTTACATACATTAAGGCTTCTCATAAATGTAAATTCCAGATAGTGCTAACCGCATACAATGAATACTCACACCTTCATTCCTAAACCTGGTAGTCCAAATTAAACCCAATAATCTTTATAGGAGTATAGCTATTTTTTGGAGAAAAAGAGGGGTAACCAATAAGAACACTTTCCGGTAACAATAAACAAAATAACATGTATGGGCAGAGAAAGCCGCACCTGTGGTAGATACCAAAATCAGGTGATCCCTTTCACTTTTAAATACCGCATTATCCAAAAGCAAAAAGAGAGGTCACGTAAGCCATAAATTCCTAACTCATTAAGTTTTTTCTTGAAGTGTAAATCGCAGAGTTCTAACTACAGAACAACGATACTGGCAACCTCATTTGTGAACATGCCAATTTGAATAAAGTTGGAAATCAAGACTTGAGCGATGAATACCGAGGAATCATTCCATCTCAAAAAAATCAAAGTCAGGAACACCCAAGTCAGGACATCCATATTTAAATAGAAAAACAATCAAAACCCATGATGAGAAAAACACACATCTCCACTACCTTTAGGATGAGAAAAATCAACAAAAAAATTAAGAGGGTGAAGGAGAATGAGCCGAAGAAAAGAAGCTGTGGAGAGGTTTATATAGTCGAGCATATGACTAAGGGTTTTTAAAACCTAGGTTTTACCTTTTTAGATGCACATTTCTTCGGCGAACAACATATCAAACGGTAAGAATTATAAAAACGGAGTCATCAAATAAATTTTAATCATCAGTTAATGGTAATGATAGCAGAATAGACATTCATACATGTATCATCCCAATTCCAATCGTCAGTTAATTGCCAATTTCAATCGTTAGTTAATTGCCAAGTGAAGGATGATATCCCCCTCCATCATCAAACCTATAAGAAATGTGTAATTTAAACTTATAAACTATCCATTGAACATGAGCTTGCATATCTATAGGTATGTAGGCTCTAAAGAGTATGCAAGTACTACTAATGGTGAGAATCAACACTTCCATATTGTGAGTTATTTTTGCCACAACAGCTAGGGTATAACCGTTAATCCAGTAGTGAACCTTCCAAACCAACTTTCTTCTCCATTGATTTATCTTCTTCAATTTTATTTGTTTCGTTATCAGGCATCCCTCCGGATACCCTTAAACAACGATTTCGAATGATGATGAATTTCCCCTTATTAGAAGAAAAGGATGATGGAGAAAATCTAAATCCAAACCCTATTAGAGTCAGCGTGAAATTCAGACTTTTCATTACCCCAATCAACCGTTAAACTATCCCTGAGACGTCTTTCTTTCTTTCTTTCTTTATTAGGTAATTTTGATTGGTGGTGGGTAGGATGAAATAAATCCTACCCTCTGATTGGTTCACAAAAGCAGCCAATGAGTTACTAAAAGCACATCTACATTGAAAAATGGCACTTCACCAAGTAACTGTGGAGGGGTTCATTTGTTCAGCGGTGTAAAATACTAAGACTCAGAGACTGACAGATCTTTGCAGAGTACATACCGCCTGCAACCTGCTTAGGAATTCATCTTGGTGTCTCTTAAACAACTTCTTCTTTGAACCAAACACACTATGTTTTCCTTTTTGTATTTGAGGCTGGGTGTGAATTTATGTTATGTTTAGCGAAATTTACATGAGCCATGGACAAATAGTTCTCTCCCTAATGCTTTATTATTCAGAGATAATTAAGGTAAATACATGAAATAGTCTTCGTGATTTTGTCGAAGGACATCAAAAGGCACAAAAAGATAATCAGAACTCGTGTAAGTATTTGGAATAATAGTTGTAAATACTTGCTCGAGAAAAGGCAAGCTCATTAAATATATTACTTGTGAACGGCGACACATGTAACAGTTAACAGATTCTCTGAAAAGGGAAGTTTTTTTTCTATTTTCTAGATTATCTGAGATGCTGCACAATTTCTCTATGTGTGTAATAATTCAGCTACCAAACTAAGAGGTAACTATACTTACACTAAAAATGACTGATATATTACTGCACTTCACTTCACTGTGGCCTGCCCTAAAGTATTTGGACAACCTGCTCTTCTCTGCTCTTGATGCCTCTCAAAAACTGTCAGAACTCGCTGCTGGTACGATCCTCCTTCCTGCAGTGAAATATTTCAGCGGTGTCACCAAAGTGGAAAACACTAATTGTCATGATGTTAAAGGGTGTATTTTACAGTTCGGATTTATATGCGCTCAATTCTTTTCTTAATGACGGTATATATGTTGTCTAGGGCCACCTTGCCTTTCCCAAGAGTCAAATCATTGAGCAATAATCTATTCCATTTTTTTTCGGGTGCTACAACCATAATATGCAATCAAGGATGTTACTTTCGATAAAAGAATGTTATTGAGGATGTACATAGCATTTGGTGTGTAGGAGTATTCGTGTCAAATCAGTTTGATAAGGTTTTTTTTTTACTTGAATCATAACTCAGAGAAAGAGCAATAAAAATTTACTTTGGGAGTAGTGAAGTCAAATATGAGCAACTCCAAAGCAATGGCAGTGAAGACATGACGGGCTTATTCTTGCTCTATAAAGATCCGGCTAAGAATAGAGGGTGCAGAAAATGTAATATACACCCAAAATGAAATTGATCATACATATCATTCCATTTTGAAGTATTACAGTTGCCACCATTAAGAACCTAAACTGTGTAAATTTCCGTAAGAAACTCAGTTTATATAAGTGATGCAAGTTTTTTTGACTAAGGCAATGCATTTGAAATTATGAAGCAGACATGTCTGGGACAACATTTTATATTTAGCAATATATAAGTATGTTACCCAAAAGAAGCATACGTATAAATTACAACCTCTTACCTATCTTTATTGCCCATCAAAGTCATGGCAATCTCTTGTAGAAAAAAAAAAGAAGATCAGCAAAATAGAAGAAAAAAGTGAGCATAAATTTATTAAGCAACTCGGGAGAAAAAAAAAGTCAGCTTTACCAACTGAATATATAT
>JAJJMC010009062.1:1362467-1384679 GCA_023531435.1 Papaver californicum
TATATATATATATATATGGTGCTACACTAAGATAGATCAGAACTTTTGTCCATTGTAGTAAGACCTCGAGGCGTTGGGTTCCTGTAGGGCAAAGTGGTGACCGATAAAATCTTATCGTAGTCTTCACCCTAATAGTACTAAAGCTAATGCAATAAATTATTGTTCTCACATAATATTTGGCATATTTTAGATAAAAAATGAGATATTGCTTGCATGTTAGTGCCATGATATAAATGTAATTTCTTAAGTCATTCCATGTATGGGTGAGCTTGATTAGGAAACCTTTTTGCATCCATAAAATTCAGTTTAACGTGACGAAGAAAATGCACCAGCATGTAGTGTTTCTTTTGATTGCTGACAATAGATAAATAGCAAACTTCATTAACATTCTTAGAAAGTTAAAATACCTTTTTGTTAGGTGCAATTTTTGGGGGATTCAAGATGGCCAAGTCCCATGATTCATGCCTAAAAGCAGCCCCCTTCATAAACACAGAAGCATCTTCTCTTACAAACGATATTCTTCCTGGATCTAGATTGTTAAGAAGGATATTTTCTTTTGCAAGCTCCAAGGAAGGGAACGAACTATCAACGCCTGCAGAAATATAGTAGGGAGATAATTCGTTAGTAGTTAAATTATCCTACGGTTAAGGGAACTAAAATCTCAAAAATACAACTCACTGTAATGCATACACACTGTTGTTGCCTATAGTTGTGATCTTTTAAAGTAATCAATAAGTACATACGGGCAAAGGTATAAATCTAGCTAAGAAAATAAAAGGAAGCTTAACTACCAGTTATTAAAAAAAAGCTATGTGTATACTATTGTTGATGGTGGATTTTTGACAAAGAAGAAAAATATAATATTGCTTTTTGCCTAGCTGCAGAAGCAAAAAATAATTATGTATAAATTCCTGACCCGACATCAGAATTATAAATACATACTGCTATGTTACATTCCGCAAGAGAATTAAGAATGTATATTCATCTCGTGGCTAAATTAGCTTTGCAGCTGTTTATATATTTATGCACTTCCAGAATTTCAGGGCTTTAGTCATCTAAACCCTCTTTATTTCATGTGCAATTATATAAACTATTTGTGTTAATCAAACACTGATTATACAAAATTACGGACATCCAGAATAGAGGCTACCCCGTATCTGGATAAAAACGCTAATTTAGATGTATACCATCTAATTGCAGAGTCACATTAAGCATAATCTCAAGATTGCAAACTTCCAAGGTTGAATCTCTTGACTTGTTCTGAATGCATTGCATAAAAGTTAAGCACAATGCTAACAATAAAATCTCATACGATTGAGAAACTCAAAATAGGCCATAAACATGGCCACGACATTAACGAATGTCAAAACTAGTGGTGCACATGAAATAACCATGAAACTAGAAAGTGCTAGCCTTGGTAAGCCTTAGCCATAGTCCCAACACAAATAAATAGCACATGCGTATGTGCCAAAAGGCCAAAAAGTCAAAAAACTATTAGAGGGACAAACAAGCACTAGGAGTGCTGCTGGTATCACTAGCATTGGCGCTAACGCCTGTGCTAGTATAGGCGCTAAGCACTTAGCACTACCAACAACACTATCGTCCGTGCTAGCATAGGCGATAAGTGCTTAACGCTGCCAGCAGCGCTAGCGTCCGTGCTAGCACATGCGTTAAATGCTTAGCGCTGCCAGCAGCGACGCTAGTACTCCTTCTTCCCCTTTGCAAGTCTTTCAGCTCTTCATCTCTTCACTCATGCATCCATGCTCATGTCAGTCTTGCACAACAAAATCACGCGTTTTTTTAGTCTACGACTCCACTAACTCTACGAAAATCAAAACATAATGGGGGGATAAAACATGGGGTTTTGGTCTGGTGGTTATAACAACATGGGAATAACGACATCCCATGATCAAGAAGTTATAAATTAGTCGGAAGAATGAAGCAGTAAATGGAGTAGTGGAATAATAGTTTCTCGAAGATTCCCAAGCGGTTAACCCATTAACCCCACGACTTTCACTTTTCTACCTCTTCACTATCTCCATAATTTTACAAGGAAACGTGTGAGCTCTTTACTATTATAAATATGCTCCTTAGCCCATATGGAAAACATAACAAGCTTACGAATCTCTCAAGCTCTGTTACTTTTTCAATAGTTCTCAACTCTATACAAAATTCAACATACTCGTTTCCTTCAACTTTCTTTGCTTCCCTCCCCTAAGATCAACCCATGTTATCTCATTGTGACCGAAGCAGAGCGGAACAGCTACTATCGTGGTTTAGGCTTGCTCTGTACGATTTTGATCTCTGAATCTAAACAAAGTACTTCTACAATACATCGTTTTGCCTAGAATCAATTTTTAGGTATTAACAACTGGCGACCACAGTGGGAGATCAATCTCTCGGTCACAAATCCAGTTTTTCAACCATCTGAAAATCAATTATTCAATCACTAAAAAATGGTGGATCTTAGGTCAGGTTCAGCAGCTAATCCCAATTCAAGTTCGAAACCCACTTCGAATGATGGTAACACCAGTGGTGGAGATCCAGAAATTGTTTCTCAAAACAACACCACTGAAAACACCAAAAATCCTCTTCATTTTTTTGAAGGTGCCAAAAACAAGGAGAAGGCACCACCGACCATGGTTGATTTGATGAAACGTCAAGATACCTTGGATGAAACTCAAGTAGCCATGGATACTACCCTGAAGGAAGTTCTCACTTTTCTTAAGACTTTAACGGAGCATTTATCACCGGAATAACGCAATCGTCAAATAAGAACACAACTGCCGGCGAAGCCAACACGTCGAGAGCTAACATCCAGGAAAATGACAAAGTACATATTATCGCTGATTGTGTACCACAAAGAAATCACCCACAACAAAAATTCGTCACTCGTGAAGATCTGGAAAGGCTCATGCGAAATCGTTGAAAGGAAGATTCATCTTCATTCCACCAGCTTCAACTCCCTTACCCAACTGAAATCTAGAGGATTGTACTGCCAAACGGGTATTCCTCTCCCCCATTCTCATTGTATGATGGCAACGGGAATGCTCGAGAACATATTTATCGATTCTTGGAATCATTAGGAGCGCATGAATATAACCAAGTATTACGTCTCAAGGAGTTCTCCAAATATCTTACGGGAAGAGCTTACACCTGGTACAACAATCTCGCCCCAAATAATTTCTCCAGTTGGTCCCAGATGGTTAATGTTTTTTACAAAAAGTATTTCTTCGTATATGAGGAAATCACTCTCTCGGATCTGGGAAGGATGTTCCAGAGAAACAACGAGCATCTAAAGAATACGTAAAGAGGTTCATAACATAAGCTCTCGACTTCCATGACCAGAATGTAACTGAACAACAATTGGTGGAGCTTTGCATTAATGGTATGATTCTTGTTTATCTTTCTTTATTAGAAAATTTACGATTTCAAACATTCTCTGAGCTACAGGAAGCCGCCAAAAGTTCGGCAACAACTGCCCCAGACTTATTGGAAAGAGCGAGGTCCGCCAGAGAAGAAAGGCATGGAGACACTCATGGGAGTAGACGCCTGTTGAACAAACAATATTCTACCCAACACTCCATACGTGTTGTTACTAAGGAAGGATGCAAGAGGAAGGAAACTTCTCAATCAACATCGCAGACTAAGCGCGCCGTGTCGACTCCAGCAAAAGCCTCAGTATCAACTCAAGGACAAGACTCGGCTGAGACTTCACGTCAGCCACGAAAAACCAAGACGGATCTGACAATCCCAGATTTCCTCTTTCACATGGAGGAAGTTCTCGAACTACTTGAATTATGGGTACAAAACAGAGATATCAAGTTGTCACCTGTACGACATCTACCCACCGAAGAGAACATGTCCAATCCGAAATACTGCCGCGTCCACAAATTCGTCAATCATCCCACCAATCGTAGGATACCAAGTTCGAGACATCCTATGTGAACTCCTTTACTTATTGAAGGCGCAACGAAGAGATATTTTCACCGCCCTCCATCGTGTTGTATCGGGTAAGCGTCTACTCTTCGCCGAAAAAGCTACTGACTTCCCAAAGACCGCTCCAGATGACATAATCATCAAATATAATGAGAAGGTTAGCTGGGTACTTCTCACCACCGCCTTCCTCAAGGATACCAAGTTCGAGAAAACACTAATTGATAAGGGCACTGATGTCAATATTATTACTATCAAGACTCTGAGAGCTGCGGTACGAAGTCGTACATTCTCCAATAGTGGTTATAAATTCTGAAGGGAAGTCCAGGAGCGCTTGTGGGTATATCACTCTCGAAGTAAAAATGGGTGATACACAAACACATGCCAAGTTCCACATTGTCAAAGAAGATACAAGTTAGGACATGGTTCTAGGACGCCCATGGATCCGTAGCCGGTGTCACCGCCTCCAAGACTCTCAAACATGCATGCAAATCCCAAAAACTGCCTATTAGACGAGTTTCTCCGTGCAATGAATTTGGATGTGAAACAGTTGCCAAGAGAGGACACGACATCATACGTCCGAAGGTTTTGCATACAAGTAAGTCATATCCAACCAACTCCTTTGCAACCAGCAATCCCACGCCCCATCAAAGCTTAAGGACTTGACCCGGATATCAACCCTAATCTGACTCGGCGATATGAATGGGAAGCTGATCCTTTTCAAAATTTTATCAAATGGGTATGGATTGTCTCTACTGGATATAAAGAAATTAATGACCCAATCATTCAGAAGACATGTCATGAAGATAAGGGGCCTGAACCCGATTCCTTCCATGTCGGAGATACGGTGGGGAAAATTATAGACTCTCCTGAAGAAGAACCGTATTTTATCACTGAAGCATTGATCGGCGGTTACTACAAACTTGTCAATACTGACAATCCAGAAGGAGTGGTCATACATGGCAAATGGCTTAAAGCTTACAACGTTTAAACAGTCTACTACTACCCCACAACATTTCCCTGTTTTATGCAATATTTGTACTTCCTCCAAAATGTTTACAATATCTTGCATTCATACTTAGGTTTTGAATTTATTAATCAACCAAAGTACTATTTCTTTCAAAAAAATATATCCTTTCAAATCATTCAAAAAATCTTTACCTACTCAAAATCCCAAAATAAAACCACAAAAAAGCCATATATCTCAGGACAAAACCCTATAAAACTCACAAAGTCTAGAAAAACTCCTTGAATACTGGTTCAACACCTTCAACACATGTCTTCTCCATCTTCTCAAGAGCTTCAGTCACAAGCTTCAACTCCCGAGACATCCTCTCAACTTCATATTTAGCTTTGGTCATCGTCGTCAAACTTGGAGTCGTACCTCTATCTTGCAGATACTTCTCAGTAACTTTAAAATGACGACGAAGACACGCTACATCAAGATTAGACCTTTCAGCCTCATCTAAGGAATTCTTCCATTCTTGAAGCACTAGCTCAGATATTTCCTTACGAGGAAGATAAATCATCTTACGCACGGTCGGCAAGAGAAAGTACACACCATTCTCCAGAGAACGATAGTTCTTGGGATTACCAACGAAGAAGTGGTTGTACTTCTTCCATATTTTGGTATATAGATCAACATAGGCAGACGGGACAGTCAATCCACCAATTCACACATAATAAAACCGAGTCCTTTCAAACCTGAAGTCAAAGCTAACTCCAGCATTCGGGTACTCGAGCAGAGCGGTTTCCGTCATATCAGCATTATTTACAGTAACGCCATTCAGAGTACTTTCTTCAACAATTGCATCTGGAATAGCTTGCTCATGATTTTGGATTGAAAAATGCACATCACCAGCATCACGACCTATGGTAACCCCCAATCCTTCACATGCAAATTTGTTTATCTGATTCTGCTTATTCCCCCATAAAATTAGAGACATTTTAGAAATTGCGTCTCAAACGTAAGGAATTGAAGCACAAGCCATATAATTCATAAAATATCTCTATTAGAAACCTAAACAATCATTCAAAAGTGTTTTGGGTCATGGCATATATCTTAGAAGAGATACGGGTGTTTTGCAAAAACACCGGAAAAAACGTTTTACAATACCCTCAAGAAGAACTGAAACTGGCGCTAATTGGTAAATAATTTGGGGTTGATTTATGTACCAAATGATTCATATGTATGTCTACTACAACACGCAAAAAGGGCGCGATAATAGGAGAAGCAAACTAATAAGGGAAGACAAAACGGTCGACCACATGCCAGCTGAAAACTTACAAGATTCTTCCTGGAAAATTTCTGAACGCTCAGTGTCAGGTCTTTTTAACCTAGAAAACGGACTCCAAATTCAGATTTTTTTTTTCAAAAGTTATCTCTATGTCTTATCTAAAGAATGAGAGATCAACCACCTAATTCCAACTTCGGATGAAGATTCTACATCGGTTACGGTAAGAAGACCTGAATCTGAATTTTTCTGACAACGAGAAATCGCTAAAGTCTTTCATGAAATCATGGATGGTTCTACATATTTGGTGGTTTAAGAGTTATAATTAGGCTATTATGGTTCTAAAACAATGGAGTAAACTTACTTGGAGTTGTGACAAGCTATCATAAGCAGAAGGCATCTCATAACATGACTCGACACAAAACTCTTCGTTTACAGCTCCGGATTCTTCAATTTCTTCGGTTTGGAATGATTTTTCGGGTCCATTGTCATCTCGGCCTTCTTCCTCGTTACTTCCAATCACAATGATACTCTCTGATACTGGGAGGTTCGTGTTGCCAGTAATCTAAGAGTAATAGTTATTTGTAAGATGCAAATTTCATTAAATTCAAAAGGGTGAGAATCTCTACAACTCAAGAATTTTCAAAGAAATCCCACTTGCAACATAAGAAGCAGAGAAGCCAATCCTTGCTGGGACACCATACTTGAAAGGTTGATTACTTGAGTTACCCTGTATAAAAATGTTCGCCAGGAGAAGATATAACTAGACTTCATAAAAAAATAAATAAGAGAAAATACAAGGGGTTACCTTCTTTAAAGGACGATCTTCACTTCCAGGCATAATTACCAGTGGTCTCTTCTCCCCAGATCGAGAAATGAAGTTCTCTGCAATATCAGGTGCAAAATGTGCTAGGAACCACGACTACAAGGAACAAATTAAACACTTAAGTACTGAGTGAAGAATGATAATCAAATTAAAGAGGATTCGAAATACCTATGTCAAATTGATGATCGAATCATACTTCGCTATAGAAGTCATACTCAGGTTTGGACGATCTGCTTACTAATTTTCAAAAGGCACACCACGCGCACCAGAAGGCTCACTAAAAACGAAGCTCTTAAGGAGGGTAAGTTGTGCACTCCATAAATCATCATATTCACCAGTGGCACGTCCTTTTCTATTAGCCTGCAGAAAGGGAATACTTTGACCAGAGATGGTATGGGAACCCTCAGATTGCTGAAGAACGTCTATAGCAGGCGCCCTGGTACGGTAACGAGGAATACACTGATCAAAGCCCATTTTTTGAGCTTCCCTATCAATATTGTAACTCTGCAGGACATAACTGTCGCCACGAAATACAAAGATATATCCTGGAGTACAACTAATCATAAAAGTGGTTTCACCAACTGCAACAATATTACTTTTATCGCTTGGACTAGAATGTAGAAGAATATCAGGGCTCTCAGCAAAATTCCCAGACGAAATCACATGTGGAACCTTCGAACCCCAAGGTATGAAATTCACCTTCTTATAATTATCCATTAAACTAATAATACTAACAGAATATGGCTTCTTCTTACTCCAACGAAGTATTATAGCATACTCCATCTCAGTACTCGGATAAGAAGGTTTGGTCTTCAGCGCATATTCAGGAAAATATTCCTACAGCCAGGCTTGCATGAACATAACAGGGATAAAAGACTTTATCTTGGCATGACCATGAGAAATTATTATGTCACGAATGAAACTCTTCAAATACAAGTATAAAGAGCAAAAAAACAGATTACCAAGGGGGAGAGTTTTTCCACTAGAGAGCACGACAACAAGCGGGACAAGTGAAAACTTCACCTGACCACCAGGAGAATCTTCGAAAACGTCTCTGGAAATCTGAAGTAGAAGGAATGCAGCAATGCATAAAGGATCTTCAACAACAAGACCGTCAACACTTGTACTTCCGTTCTACCAATAGTCAGCCTAAGCTGAATAATTCTTATTGTTGCAGCGAACAGATTTCTGTAATTCTTCTATTTTCTGAACAAGGGTGATACCATTTTTCTTCTCTTCATCAGACCACTCAAGTGAAATTCTACCAATAACAGGCAATTGTAGCAAGATCGCCACGTCTTCTAAAGTGATTGTTAATTCACCCCAAGCACATACTGCTGAATGGACTGGACCGCACCAACGAGAAGAAAATGCAAACATGCCTTTTATGTCTTTGATAATGTTTAAAGTCTCATACACTTGCACGACATGAAATATCTTAGCATTTTACAAAACCAGCTTCACCTGAGGATTCTTCAATATAACTTTAGCCCATCATTTCCATTCATACTGCGGAGGAATGTCTTGAAATGAACAAACGAAGGCATGTATTCTCTTTTTTGCAAACAACACCTGAAAAGAGCCAGTAGATAAATATCTTGACGGAGAGAAGTGCTATTGATGTTTGGAACAAAATTGCCAATATAACAAGAACAATAGCTTCTTCAGCGACACCATCAAAGAGATTATCATGAATGCCAGGCATATAACATCGTATTTCTCGCTTCCATCGTGACTAGAAGCAGTGGTGGTATTATCTTCCTGGTTGATAGAAATCTACAGTTTGTTCGAATAACATTCATGTCAATTATTGGGGAATCATACACAAGGTTTGGTTCTATTTTGTATATATATATATATATATATATATATATATATATATATAGTACTGATGTGCAAATACGTGCTCATATATATAAAAATTAATACCAATATCAAAGAAAATTGCAAAAAACTCTAGCTACCGTGTTAAAGCTTAACAATGCTGCAGTGGAGCCAATGAAGAATTATAACAATCAGAGACAACAATTGTGGAGTTGAAATTCACTCACAAAGATGTCAAGAGAAGACCAATGCCAAATCAATAATATGATCATGCAATGAAAAAGAAGTGAGTATTTACTCACGTAAAAAACTTACCTGAAGTCCGGTGGAAACTGGCCGGAATTGTCATCGACGTCAATCTGCCGGTGACAGAGCTCCGATGGATCGCAACTGCTGCTGGCTACTAAAAAAAAAAGAGAAAGGGAACTCTGGTCGGTGGTGGGAGAAGATAATAAAAAATAAAGAGTTTACTCCCTTTTATAGTGATTGGTTTCCAAATTTAGGTCAAACAAGGGTTTCCTCTTGGAAGTCATGGTCCCGTGCAGTACACGGCTCAAATTTACTCTCTTCACCACACAAAATTAGCCACGCTCCACTGAAAGACACATATTTGTGTCTAAATTGTGCTCAATTCTCTATATTACTAGTGCTCGATTTTATACTTATTATGAGTTTTTATGTCTTTATAGGTATTTTTGAGAAATAAATATTTATGGAAAACTAGGCTCAAAAAGTGATAAAGGCACCTAGGAAATTGATAAAGGCACCCAGAAATATGATAAAGGCACCCACCAGATGGATTATGGGCACCCTTCATTTCAAATTCAAATCCGAAATTGTCGGGAAGAAAATCCTTACGCGTGAAGCAGAGTCTGAGTTGGTGGAGAACGAGTTTTAAGGGATTTGGAAATGATTTCGAGTTAGCCAAGTGAAGACACAATAAAAACAAGTTGAAACACGTCCGTAGTGAGATTTTCATGTCGTGAAACAAGCTAGAAAAGTCAAGTTCACACAGGAAAAGGGAATTATACTCTGATTTGGATTTACGAGATTTCGAGTTTTTTTTGGATTGATCTTTAAGTTCTTATCAACTTAGGAAGGTTAGCTAGGGCTTACTAAGCCTATAAATAGAGAAGAGATCGAAGAAAAAGCCATCGGGAGTGAGAGAAAAAAAATTCAGAGAAAAAAAGACTTACGCTGGTGAAGAAGAAGAAGGAGTACAAACCATAGGAGAAAACATTTGCTGATTTTGTCACCTTTTCTTTCATATTTTACTGCGTCCAGGAGCCGTACTTTATTCTCTGTGTTAATTTTTCTTCAACAACACAGAAAACAGTCTCAACAACACTTATATCCGTAGCTGTTTTCTGTGTTACTTCTGTTTTCTCTTCTTTTAAGCACTTTGAGCTATGAACATTTATTTTGAGAGAGTGTTTGACATGGGGAGCTAGACCCTATTGCTGAGGCGACAGAGGAAGCCATTTTTCCAATAATAAAGTGGTATATTTTTATTTTATTAATTTTTGCAATTCTTTTATGATTATTTGCTTTGAATTAAATTTGGATTTTTTTTTTATCAATTAGTTGTGTTTTATTTTGATGGGTCATGCTTAGTTTAGAGCTATTGATGTCTCATACTTTCGATTTACAACTATGATTTTGAAAATCTAACTTTGGTAATATTTTGAATCAATTGAATATATAAATTACAAGATAATTATTAATATTAAATCACTTGAAAAATTGGCTAATGGTGGAATCCTTAGTCTCAGTTCTTTATATAGTTTGAAATCAATTCTACTTTAATCTTCTTTAATTTTAGTATTAAAAATTAGGTTTAAAAAATCAAATCTTTACAAGTCTGAGTATCAAATCTTTTACCACTATTTCAAAAACACATCATCCACTTATTCGTGCTCTACAGGCAATGCTCTATCATTCTACATGTACGATTACATCAACTGTTATTCCTCAACGATTATTCGACAACATCGGAATATCATTGAATCAAATTTTTTGGTAACTTCCGATAACTAAGCTCGTTGATTTATCTTTGCTAAATAAAACCAAAATAAAAATAAATCACTATCTAGTGCTTACCACGAAACATTATTGTTCCGTGCTAAGAAGAGGACTTAATGTTGATGGTGGATTTTTGACAAAGGAGAAAATTGTAATATTTTGTTTTTGCCTAGCTGCAGAAGCACAAAATAATTATGTATAAATTCTTGACCCGACATCAGAATTATAAATGCATACTGCTATCTTACATTCCACAATAGAATTAAGAATGCATATTCATCTCGTGGCTAAATTAGCTTTCCAGCTCTTTATATATTTATGAACTTCCAGAAATTCCGGGCTTTACTCAGCTAACCCTCGTTATTTCATGTGAAGTTATAAACTATTTGTGTTAATCAAACACTGATTATACAAAATTGCAGACATCCAGAATAGAGGCTACCCCGTATCTGGATAAAAACGCTAATTTAGATGCATACAATCTAATTGCAGAGTCGCATTAAGCATAATCTCAAGATTGTAAACTTCCACGGCTGAGTCTCTTGAATATGTTCTGAATGTATGCATAATGCTAAAATTAAAATCTCATACGACTAAGAAACTCAAAATAAGGCATAAACATGGCCACTACATTAACAAATGTCAAAGCTAGTGGAGCACAAGCAATAACCATGGCACTAGTATGTGCTAGTCTTGGTGAACCTTAGCCATAGTCCCAACACAAATAAATAGCACATGCACATGTGCCAAAAGGTCAAGAAAAAGCCAAAAAGTCAAAAAACTAACAAAAGGCCAAACAAGCACTAGGAGTGCTGTTGGTAGCACTAGCATTGACGTTAAGCACTTAGCGCTACCAGCAGCACTAGCGTCCTTGCTAGCACAAGCGCTAAATGTTCAGTGCTTCCAGCAGCGCTAGCGTCCGTGCTAGCGCAGGCGCTAAGTGCTTAGCGATGCCAGCAACGCTAGTCCGTGCTAGCATAGGCGCTAAGCACTTAACGCTCCCAGCAGCGACGTTAGCACTCCTTCCCCTTTGCGAGTCTTTCAGCTCTTCGGCTCTTCACTCATGCACTTATGCTCGTGTCAGTCTTGCACAACAAACTCACGTGTGTTTTGAGTCTACGACTCCACTAACTCTACGAGAAATCAAAACATAATGGGGGGATAAAACATGGGGTTTTGGCCTGACAATTATAGAACCATAGGAATAACGACATCCCATGATCAGGAAGTTATAAATTAGTAGAAAGACTAAACCAGTAAATGGAGTAATGGAATAATGGTTTCTCGAAGATTCCAAGGAGGTTTAAGCCATTAACCCCACGACTTTCACTTCTCTACCTCTTCACTATCTCCACAATTTTAAAAGGAAACGTGTGAGCTCTTTACAATTATAAATAGGCTCCTTAGCCCATTTGGAAAACATAACAAGCTTACGAATTTCTCAAGCCATGTTACTTTCTCAATAGTTCTCAACTCTACACAGAATTCAACATACTCGTTTCCTTCAACTTTCTTTGCTTCTCTCTCTAAGATCAACCCATTTTCTCTCATTATGACTGAAGCAGAGCAGAACGACTACTATCGTGGTTTAGACTTGTTCTGTACGATTTTGATCTCTAAATCTAAACAAAGTACTTCTATAGTATATTGTTTTACCTAGAATTAACTTTTAGGTATTAACAGCTATCATATGAATTGACCGATTTCACATTGTATCGGTTATAAGAAGCTGGAACTTTACCCTTCTTATTAATCTATTTTCTTGAAATTTTTACCAGATATCTAACGTGACAAACCAGAAGTGCTTCAGAATTTACCGAAGATATTTGTTGCATCACCAACTGCTACATTTAGAGAAAACCCACCACTATAGCAGCAAATTTCAAGAACGTTTTCACCCTCTGAAATTGATGATAAGAATTTACGGTTCTCGCGCTGGTCAGTTTTCCGACCTTCCAATGAGATAGAGTATGACAAACCATTTCCCCTAACCTGTTGGAACTTAGACGTGTCATATGAGAGTAAGAACTTAAATATTGAGAGACAGATCGATGGAGCATGAAATATCTTTAGAAAGATAGGAGAATCACACTCCATGTAATGATAATAAACTATAAACAGTAAGTGTTAAATTCTTACTTAAAAGCATAATCTAACCTCGTTAATTTCTCCTTCATTTTCTTTTTCTTCATTTGAGAATTTTTCATGAGAATCAAATAATTATTCTGTCGAAAGTAAAAACCCCTAAAGTTTAAACCCAAAAAACTTCATTCATACAAAAAAATGCAGGAAAACCATAGAAATGTAGAGAATCTAAAACCAAACTAAATAAGGGAAAACTCTTACCTCATTCATGTCGTCTCTTCCTTCTTCTACGCCTTTGGATGCTGGTTTGTCTACAAATATGTGATGGTCAAGCAAAAATCTGCAAAAACAAAATTAGAATCAGAGAATAAATTGTTGTAAAGCACCGAATAAAACCAACATAAATATGCAACATCAAAATCAAAATCATAAAAATGCTTGGGAAAGTACCAAATCAAGTAGCCAAGGCATGGGGAAAGCTACGGTTCCTAAAATCCCATTTATTAATAACAAAAGTTTGAAGAACAACCCTTTGTCAAGTAGCATGGTACCATCTTGGTAGTCATAATACTACTACCATATGTGATTGCACCTTTGGCTGCAAAAGGTGCCATCTTTGTTTCACTAAGAAAAAATAAGGATCCACACAACAATGACTTTTGTAGAATAAAAAGAAAATAGATTATAATTAGAGCAAATCTTTGTTGTTTGGGTGCGATTACAATTTTGTGTTGTAGTTTGATAGTGATACAACTTCACTTGATGATTAGGCCTAGTCTCTATTTCTAGGCCTTATTTCTTGATTATCAAATCCACTACTGTATGCTTGAAGTTTAATCAACAACTTTCATGATTTCTAGTATAAATATCATACAAACGAATACAAAAGGAAAGAAAAAAAAGGGAGCGATGATCGAAACTAACTAACGTTCAGCCACCATTTCTTGATATGTTTTTCCAGCAACAACAAATTCAAAACAAAATCAAACTCTCCAAAATCGATTAGGGATAATTGGGAAAATATCCCAAAAATGAATACCCCGTTGAGAAAATACCCCATAAAATTAAAATGCTGGAAAAATACCTTATCGTTAATTTTTCCATCCAAAAAATCAATATCACGAGATTGACTGGTCAATATCTCGTCTCACGAGATATCGTTACAGATAAAATTACTAAATTACCCTTTATGTCTGCAAAAGATGACAAGTGTTTATGTAGTTACGGATAAAATTACTCGTTTATGGCATACGCTGTTTATTACATTTTACAATTTAGAACAAAGTAGTTTTAGCTCTCTTTGATTATTCAATATGGTTGTACTAAATTTTATATTCTCAACAGTGATGTCAGTTACTTGACCCAATGCAAAGAGAAAAAGTGAGAACTTTTCTTCAGTTTTGTTTCCATAATGTGGTGTTTGCAGATGACATCCCCTTCTTCCTATGTTTTAATACAACTAGTTTTAACTTTTAAGGCTACATCTCTAATCTATGGACGGTGTTCTAGTTATTTGTTTATGTTATGCTCCACCGATAACATTGGGGGTCCTTTTCTTTGTTTTCTA
The DNA here is from genome assembly GCA_023531435.1 of Papaver californicum. Classification (NCBI taxonomy): domain Eukaryota; kingdom Viridiplantae; phylum Streptophyta; class Magnoliopsida; order Ranunculales; family Papaveraceae; genus Papaver; species Papaver californicum. The sequence continues at coordinate 1,376,962 of JAJJMC010009062.1, forward strand.
GGATCCTTCACATTGCACTGCTGGAATACGCACTGAAGGTGCTCGCTAAAATGATAAAGAGAAATTGTCTGCCGATTGTGGATGAACACTTGAAAATTTTCAAACCTCTGCTGATTTTTCAAGCTTTTAATTACGGTTTCATGGACATTCAATTCCTCATTCTTTGGCCTGCTGTCTTTGTATATTAACTACATGTTTTGCTGCAGGTATATGAATGACATCCAAACAAATGCACCCCATCTTTTACGTTATTTGGCAACTGCATTGATTGTCAACAAAAAGAGAAGACCTCAACTCAAAGAGTTGATCAAAGTCATCCAGCAAGAAAATCTGAATACAAGGATCCCATCACTGAGTTCTTATACTGCTTGTATGTGAACTATGACTTCGATGGCGCACAACAGAAGCTCCGTGAATGTGAGGATGTAAGTGTTCTTTTCTCAAGGTGTTTGCATTACATCTTTTTTTTTTTGGGTACATTACATCCATTTGGTTTATCCTATTTTCCAACTAATAAACCTGAAAAGTTGACAAACAATCAATTCACCATCTTTAGTCATGGATTATCATCTTAGTCATTGAAAGTTACAAGGTACGCTAAAGCAAACATCTAACTTCCGTAGTCTGATGAATGAAATTTTATCCATCCATCAGTTGTACTACTTCAACCACATTAATACGTTATCATGTATTTACACTAGGAGAAATTTAGTTTAGAAAAATCCTCCATTTTCTTGACTGTTATTGCACCATTTATGCATCTTGTTTTAGATATTCTTACCTTGCTACCTTGCATCAACTTGCAAGTATCTTACTACTTCAGCATCTGTATTTTTTTTCTTTTTTTTTGCAGCTTGCACGTCTCTATCCTTTGGACCAGAAGGATCTCACCCCTGCATTGCGTCCAATTGATTTTGGGGTTCCCATTCCGTCTGGGGTGGAAGTGGAAACATCTGACATCTGCTAGGGATTATACACCACCTCAGTACTTAACACCTCTATTCACAGATCTAGGTGTTCTAACACCATCTGTGGTCAGTGAAAAACTCATTCAGCTTTACTTGTAGTGAGAATTCGACTATGGAATAATTTTAATTTTAACTGTTTGAGAATCTAGTTAGAAGATAGCGGCAGATTATTGTTGTTTGGAGTTCTGATAATACATGTCATCTTGAATTTTTCTTCTGTAAGCTTGCCTTGTTTTTGGCAAGAATTTTTTCAAACTATCTTTTTTTTTTCTTTTTTTTTTGATACAAACAACTCTCATATATTCATCGCTTTGTAATGCGTCTGTATAGTACTATTCTTATGACATAATGGTGTCTGAGCTATATCATTTGTGTGAGCATGCTGCTTACAGATGCAGGACAGCAAAATGTAGTGACATGTTGCTTGATAAAGTTAATGGGTTTTACTTTCAAGTTGCTACACAGTTTTAAATCCCCACCGTTCATTCATTGAGGTTGCTACGTGTCGAAATCCTGTAAACTTAGAAGTAGAGGACACGGTAGCCATTTCTATAAAAGGTGTGGGTATATTTATACAATTTTAATCCCCATCGTTCATTCATTGAGGCTGCCTCGTGTTGAAATCATGAAAAAAGGGTAATTTTGTCTAAAGTCCCACATATGTGCCTAGTTTGACTACTTAACACCATTTGGATGGAAAAAGTAACGCTGAGATATTTTCCCAGCATTTTAATTTTGCGGGGTATTTCCCCAACGGGGTATCCATTTTGGAGCATTTTCCAAATTATCCAAATCGATTACCCATTTTATCATCACGATCTAACCAGAAAGTCAATGGTAACAACAATCCATCTTTTTCACTCAACAGTGACATCAATCTCTTCAATTCAATTTTATCTTCTATCTGTTTCTTGCTCATTTTCTCTTGATTTCTCTGTCTCAGATCCAGACCTAAGAAAATACCCATTATCCATCTTCATCGCCTCTACAACAGCATTTCATGCACAAACCCATTTTCAAATTTTCTTAACAGACCTGTCTTTACCTCCGCCACAGATTCAAAATTACCACCAGAAATTTATTCTCTAATCCCTTCATTGTTGTTGTTTCTGTGTTATTTCCTCTCTCGATTATCAGATGCATCTCTTCCATCACTTCTCTCGATTAACAGTTCAATCGCAGTAACAGAAAAGAGAAAAAGAAAATGGGAAAAACATTTGACCTAATTTCAATTGGAATCGAAACGCCTGTAACATTGATGAGCAAAAAAACGCCTCTTGTAATGATGAGGAACATAAATATCCGCTGAAAGAAGGGATGTAAAAATCACGACCATTCTTTATATAACCAAAATATAGATCGTACACCTGTCTTTTATTAATATACAACTAAATCTCGACCGTCCTCTATGTGCCTAAAATGTAGATTTCCGTCCACCCAACTTTTATTAATATGCAGCTGAATCTCAGCCGTCCTTTACATGTCTAAATTATAAATAACCGTCCGATGATAAAAACATCATTGTGTTTTATAATATAGATTGTGATTTTAAATATTTTCTTATTTACACCAGAAACTCATTAATTACAATACTTGATTGTATTTTGATATAATTTTTTCTATACATTTTTACAGGTTTTTACCTTATTTAGATATTGTTTTCTTTTTTTTTAATTATTTTCTTCAAGTACAAATGTTTAATTCAAGTGATTCTTTTATATTTTTTTTTATCAATAAAACATAATTTAGTAATATAAAATTAAAATATGAGTTTAAATAATTATTTATTTCTCGTCCTTAATGTCTTTTTTGTTGTCGATATTATTATTTATGAAAATGTGTTTTCTTTACTCTTTCAGAGCGTTTGGTTCAAGATTTTCAAACTTAGGAATTTAATTATAAGGTAGTCATATTTCTGCAATTGGATTCGTTAATTAAAAAATATTATTTGGTTTAGCTAATTGAATTAGATAGTAATCCAAATACATAAAATCACTTTAATACTCCCAGCATTTTAGACTTGAAACACTAGACCAATTTTTATTGTAAATTTCAAAATTTGGAATCAAAACATTAGAATCTAAAAACTAATCCAAATCCAATATTCATGTGTTAAAATTCCAAAATCAAAACACCATTCAACATCAATAAGCAACGCGCTGTTTCCGGATCAAAGTTAGACTTAAAACCTTAAGACGCTGGACGATCAGTAATACAAACATTTGCCGCCTTGTTTATAAACTTGGAGAGCGCACTGCATTTGGCATATGGAAAACCCAGCTCAGAAAATTTCTATATGGAGTTTGGACTTGCTTAGTTGGCTTTGCATCTAGAAACTTCAGTCTTTGTTGCTTGTCTTAATCACACGCCCCATTCTTTATTAAAGCATGTACAACTATTTAATCAAATACTTGGGATAGTACATTCAAATTAGTTTTCGAATACAATAGTATCATGTGAAACTTAAAAAAATGATGCATATTTATGTGCTCTCCTAGTTTTAAAATACAATAGATTCATTTGTTTGCAAAAAAATATACCAACTATGCAGCAAGGATAGTCGACCAAACGCACTTGTATGTTGTTCATACAAGATAGGTGACTCAATTCACTATTTTTGGAGCATCAGTCTAGTTCGCACATCATATTGATTATGCACCGCCAACGCCACCTCCATTTATCACTACCACCTGCATTATTATCTCGTCCACTCCCTTCAACAGTTTCATCCCAACCAACTCCTGAACCAGTTTCTTCCCCGCCATTTGTTGTTGACGTTCCTGCACCAACACCATCAAAAATATCAATTGCTTAAGATACACCGACAAGCATCACTTTAACGTCAATATCTCTTATAATAACTACCGATATGTACATAATATATTTGTTCTGAGTGTCAATTCCATACTCTTTTTAGTTATTCTTTTATTTTACCTTGTATTACTCTTGTTATCTATTTTGTTTCTCATGTTAGGACGATTCAACCAAATGAAATTGAAATGACTTTAAAAGTGCTAAGGAAGTGAAGTGATACAAGTGAATAAAATTGAAACTCATTTTGAATAAATAAACTCACCATCTTGTAAATAATTGGAAGACGAAGCTAATGCAAAATAATGAGGTCATTCTGAGTTCGTACGAAGAAGTTATGAGTAAAACCGTGAAACCAACATGGATTTGGTTTCTGTTGGGCCTTATTGGGCCTATGCGGGAAAAGAAAGAAGGGATGCATTTTGGGCTTGCCTTTGACGTGAAAAATAAGGTTTATGTTAGTTTTTGAGAAGGTTAAATGTAACACCCATATTTTTCGCATGACGCTTATGCATGGATGCGTCATTGCATGGGATGAAGTTTCATCTCAAGCTTGTGAAGCTTACTCAGGGATGCATCAAGGTGTGAGTGCATTTGCTTGGCTTGGTTGCAAAATCAGCTTTGCATTATGATGCTAGGATTGTCCCTTGCTCAGAGATATAATATTTTACTATGTTGCTTACTAATAAAAGCATTACGAGGCTATGGCATCATTATGATTGGCTCTTAATAAGGCATGCAACATTAACGAATGTTGCTTACCCGAGAAAGCATTATAGTGATAAGGCACTACTACGTCGTGATGCTTTCCCAAGGAAGCATTACCGACCCAATACTTCTTACCCGAAGAAGCATCCCTACTACTGTGAAGCTTACCTGAGAATGCATTATAGCGCTAATTCACTATTATGTCATGATGCATACTCGAGGATGCATCACTAGAGTGCAGTCGATGAATGCCCCTTACCTTCCTTTTATATACTCATGGAAATACCGGTAAGACATATATAGGGAGGAGCCGTTGGGTGAAAATTTATGATGCTTACTCGAGAAAGCATCACATTGACCCTATAAAGGTTATTCAAGGATGCTTACCCCAGGAATCATCCATGTCATTATGAAGCTTACCCAAGAAAGCTTCTTTGGATGTGGCGCTGGCGAGAAAGTTGTATTTAGCTTAGTGAAGTAGATGAATGTCCTTTCCCCTTCTTTTCTTTACTTATAGAAATGTCGGTAAGACATATATAGGTAGAAGGCGTTGGTTGGAAATATATGTTGCTAACCCGAGAACGCATTATAGTACTAAGGCACTATTATGCCGTGATGCTTACTGGAGGAAGCATCACTGACCCTTTGACGCTTACCCGAGAACACATTATAGTGTTAATGCACTATTATGCCGTGATGCATGCTCGAGGATGCATCACTGGTGTACAGTCGATAGATGTCCCTTACCATTCTTTTCCAAATGTATAAAAATGCGCTTAAGACATATATAGGGAGGGATGCTTGGTTGAATGTGCATGAGCGGTAATGCACATTTATGTGATTGTAGCCTATACGTTGGTGCATACTTGATGCGTAAGCGTCAATATGCTTTTAGCTTAACCGGTGAAGCTTGAATTATGCGAAGGTATCATTAGTTCGTGTTGCGTACTCGAGAATGCATATTTGTATACAAAGTCATTAATTATGTACAAGATGGTGTATACCTTGCGAAATTCCCTTGGCTTATATGGACTAGGATTTGTTTGGGCTTTAGCCTTGCTACATCATATTGGAAATTGTTGGAAGCGGATTTTAATGCCTAAGCATATACTTTCGAAACGATTGACCATTTGCATCGATATTGTGTTTGCCTTAATATGCTTAAGTTGCTTGTCCCATTCGAAATGACCCTTCTGATGAACTACGGTCATTCTTGATCCTTAAAGGTATGGGTTGGGTCGTAGGCAGACGCAATGCAATGCATTGAGGTGCAGCATCTTATCGCTCATATCATATGATTTGGAGATGATTGCGATGCTTTGGTAACTCAAATCATCTAGCTCGGCTGTGCAAAACAAGAGATGATTGTTGCCACACTTGATGAGGTAGTTTCAATCCATTTGATGGATGCTCATACTTTTTTATCAAGACAATGCATGGATGGTATATGCATGGCTGCTGCATCATTGGAAAGAGCAAGGTTGGTGCATGCACTCAGCGGTTAGCCAAAACAGAGTTAAGGAAAACAAGAAAGTAGGTTCATTATAGCCTATGTGCTAGTCCAAGGCATGACTTAGGCATGGAAAATGCTGGCAAGTAGGTGATACATGCCAAAGGGATCATCATTGGCTTTTATGGCCTTGGACCAATATTTTCTATTTTTGTTCACAAACTTATTCACGTTGCTTTTAGTTTAGTTTAATTTAGAAACTCAACAACCCCCCTGATTACCTAAGAAGTCGAAAGCAAACAACTAATCTCTTCTCTCTATAGGAACGAATCCCTACTTGCTACTGTACTCGTTATTGTAGAAGGTATAGGATATATTTTGGAACGATGACAACCCATAAAAGTTTTGGCGCCACTACCGGGAAGCAGTTGGCAATTGTTTTTGTTTGAGATTTCTATTTTTGTTCTATGTTATGTTTTTCTTTTAGTGTTTTTCAGGTTTTTATGTTTTCGTGGTACTAACAACTTGTTGGTGGAATTCATCAACCATCAAAATCGGGAGGTAGATTTTGAAAACAGGTTGTATACATCACTTTTATTTTTATTTTTTTTATTTTTAGTTAGTTTTTTTTGTCTTACTCTTTGTGTGTCATCATGTTTCCTTACGGAAATAAGATGTATGATGCACAAGATCAGGCATATTATGGTGGTAATAAATTTAGTTATAATTTTTCAATCTTTCAATAACTTCCCGCCGACCATGGGATACAATAAGAATCAATTCTTTGGTTTTGGTCAATACCCTACAATTTTTTTTGGTTATTCTTATATATAACAACAACCTTATGGTGGGCATGTAGGTCAACAACCACAAACAAGGTGGGACAATTATACTTCTAATTAAAGGACATGCAATCGAGATTAGACCGGCTTGATCCAACACTTAATAGAGAGAATGTTGCACTAACTGAATTTTACAACAATATACCTTACTGATAGACGCTTAATTTATATATATTTACCTCATAATTAATATGTGCTGGTACTTTATTTTGTGTTAATACTATTGTTTTATTTCTTTTATCAGGTAGTTCATATAAAACTCAAAGTTACGGAAAATAGTGTTAAATGGGACTAAGCCTGTGACGTCGTCAAATACTTTGCTGGGCAGCAGCAAGATGTGCATGTTATAGGTAGACTCCTATGTTTGTGTATGCAATATTTGGGTCATCTAAGCAAATAGCAATTGGTTCGGCCATCTGTTGGTGTCTATTGGCGGAAACCGGAAACTGAGCAGAGGGACAGTACTACAGAGAGAAGAAGGAGTTGACCATATTGAATGAGAAAGCTAGGTTTTGGGTGCTAGGCTATTGGAAAAAGAAGACTTAGCTAAAAGTAGGCAACACATGTGAACACTAGACTTCTCTTAAGCTTTTCTTTGTGAAAAGAAATAGGGTGCGTCAGTTTGGAGGTGATTGGACCACGTGGCTAAGCTAATGAGGTTGAGAAGAGAGAAGGTAAAAGGTGAAGAGTGTTTTGCTAAAGAAAAGGACGGCCAGGTGAGAAGGAAAATAAAAAGAAGAAGTGAAAGTGACGTGAGGGTTGGCTAAGTTGGAGGAAGAAGAAGGGGACAAGCCCATGTGACGGTGAGAGAAAGATACCTAGATTAGGATTAAAGGTGATTGGATAGAGAGACACGTCAAAAAAAGATGAAATCAGATTTTCTTTGAGTTTTGGAAAAGTGCAAAGTATAAGAAGAGACAAGCGACTTTATTTGTGGGG
>JAJJMC010009062.1:1385079-1486825 GCA_023531435.1 Papaver californicum
ATTTTCTCGCTAGCGCAATTTTATGGTGTATGCTTGAGACTAGGGCTTTTTGATGCATCATGTTTAGGGCGTCCCAGCGATATTTGCGACTCTAAATATTCATGAATTAAATAGTGGTGGATACTGAAAAACCCTGGTTACCGACTCTCTCTACTCGGTCGTATTTTATTAGTTTAGTTAGTTTATTATTTTATTTATTAATATAAAAATCATAAAAATATTCCTCTTGGTTAGTTTATTAGAGATATTAATTGCAGTATTTCCCCGCTCTCTGTGGGTTCGACCCGTACTTGCCGTTGTCTACTAGTTAGACGCCGTGCGATTGCGGTTATTTATATTGGGTAATCCCAAATTACATCACTTACCTGACTCATGATCGTATTTATGATTATTCACCCATTCAACGAGAAGAATAATGGTTTAGTGGTTTAGTTATATCAACTGGAAGATAACGGAGCACCAGAAGAAATTCTCCAAGAAATTAATAGTACCACACGTATGGAATTCAAACGACGTTTTTCTAATGCAGAATATGAGGTCGATGAAGATTATGATGAAGATTATGATATCGAAGATGATGAATTATTTGAGAATGAGGATAGATTGAGTAATCGTGGAAGATCCAATTGAGATTGCCAAGAAATCTGATGATAACATTGATGCCGAGATTTTAGTTGAGGTAGAAACTGGCGAATATTGGTTAAAGTTTTTGATAGAGAACCACGATACACATGAGGTAAATAATTCATTGAATTTCTTTAAGAACAATGAGGATCACGTAATACAAGAGATAATGAAAGGTTTGTCTAATCAGTTGCATAATTCTACTTTTAATGATCCTTCTCCTCTAAACGGAGTAAATTCCCAAAAAATTATTAACCAAACTTTAAGGAAAATATCTCACTTAGGATTGGAGTCGTGTGCTTTCAAAGATTTAATGAATTATTTTATTTCAAAATAATCACAATTATATATGCTTGATTCTAACACTATGCAGGTTACCCATGAGAAACCTATAGAATTTCCCGAATTCTATGTTCTATATACGCTTCCAAGTGTAGAAAGATATAGAACTAAGTGTGGGGGTGTTTTTGTGTGAAAACAAATGTACTGCAAAAGAGTATTTTTTGTAGGTTTGAAAGATCAAGCTCAAACAGGGCGAGCCTAAACAAATGAATGGCCGTTCACGTCCTGCTTCGATCACAAAGGTGGAGAAGATTGGGTAGGTCTTAGTGGAGGGAAGCAATAAAGGTTGATAAATTCTCAATGTGCTGAGTAATTGTAGTGTGTAAATAAGAATGGATTATCTCAGCGATGAATCGCTAATTCTGTATATCTTAGTTCTTCCTTATTATTATTTTGAATAGCTGAAGCCATCTATTTATTTTTCTAAGAAGACACACTGATTCTTCGTAAGTGCTGGAAGTTATAGAATAATTGGAGGAGTAATGATTGTGGAGATTGTAGTGGAGTCATGTCCGAAAAGTACGGAAGACTTGTATGACCACTACTCCTCGTACTCTTAACTGCCTTTTAACTATCCCACTACTTGTTACCTTCTTGTTCATGGATATGTTGTCACAATGCACGATTGTCGTAGACCGCCATACCAATACCTCAATGAGAATCCCCCCATGTGTTGTATTTGATATCTCTTAGAATGATAGTGGAGTCGTGAACTGTTAGGATTTTAGAATACCCTATATAAATATACCGCAATCGCACGGTGTCTACAATGCAGACAATGACAAGTACGGGTCAAACCCACAGGGAGCGGGGATAATACTGCAATTAATATCTCAATTAACTAATCAGAAGCAATATTTTTGGATTTTTGGAAATTCTAATAAACAAGAAAATAATAAAATAAACTAGTTAAAATATATAATATGATCAATTAGAGAGGGCACTAGGGTTTTCGGTGTTCACCAATTTGATGTATAGAACTCACATCTAATCTCCATAATTATCGTTTCACCACTGTAATTTTCTTCGCTTCCAAGTTGACATTTCTAAAGAATTGCTTATCAATCGAAAGGTAAATCCCATTTAATGTTGTTAAGCATGGCATATCAGTTCAAAAGCATAAACAATCAGTAGAACTATATAACCCATATATAGTTTCAAATAATCAAATATCTAATTGATTGCATACACCGTCTAAGAATCTAATCCAAGCACGACATATCAAACGGAAAGCATATATGATCAAATATACTATTTATGCAATAATTAATCAAGATAACAATGAAGATAAATTACTAAACATTTAAACCATTTATTTATAAATTTTCCATAATCAAAATTGGGTTCTACCCAAAATCCTAGTCACAAAATCTAGAAAAACATGGAGATGGGTTTCTTAAAACCCATAAAAATAATTAAAAAGAGTAGATAGGGAAAAGATTAAACCAAAATCCTAAAGAATTGTCGTCTTCTCCATCTCCTGTTCAGTTCTCATGTATACAACACCGCCGTCAAAACCCTTTCTTCCATCTCCCAGAACTGTACATAAAACTCCTCTTCACGCCTCCCTAGCCGCATACTACAAAACCTAAAAAGAAGACTCATGTACACCTCTGTATCCTCCTGTATCTTTTCATTTCTGGCCTCTTTTATAATCCTAAAACAATTCTGTCTGACAACCTAATTCCTACCCTCTAGTCTTATGCCACGTCAACTCAATTTTAATAGTTGTCAGACCTTGTTCCTTTTCTTTCGGTCCTCTTCAGCAACTCCAATTGATGCAACTCCAATTGACTAGCCACATACTAGGTCTATCTAGGTATTCCTTCACTTTACTCACAAAACTAGATGAGAAGTCCTCTTTCAAAACAATACGCCACCACCTTTTAAAACTGAGCAGCCAATCATCTACTCTTCTCTACCCAACTCTTTTTTTTCTTCACTTCATCACCGTACAGTAGCCTTCAAATCAACATAGCCTGCCACCCAACAATACTCCATAGCCTACTGTCTAGCCTATACCGTACTTCCTCTTCTTTCTCTTTTCACGGAAATCCACAACCCAATTGCCAAAAGAAAGACTGTCGCCTCTCTTGCTTTTCTTCTTTCTTTTACTTCCAATCTCACGTGGGCATGTCTACCCTCTTCACTTTTTAATCTCTCAACCGTACTTAGCAGACCTAACGCACCCATCACTTCTCTCTTGTGTGCGTCAACTTCCATCTGCTTTATGTACTCGGTCCAGCTATTCTCTCATTCACTTACCAACTCCAAGAGTCAACATACCCATTTCCAAACACAAAGTACGCCTGCACCTACCATCCGAGTGCTTTACCAACAGCAACACCAATTGCTCACAAGACTAACCAACTATAGTACCAATTCAGCCTTATTCTTTTATGTCCAACTTTCTTTGTTTCTTGTTCACATGCTACTGCCAACAGAAACAGAGAACGTCTCACTTTCAACGCCACCAAACCAGCTTCTAAACTAGGTTACTGTACACCAAAAAGAAAAGCTAGAAGACCTCCACTTTCTCTCTACGTCAGACTTTTCTCGCCAACTCCTATATGTCCAAAGAAAGTCTACCAATTATTCTTTTTAGCCGTGTTAATCTCATAGTTTTGGATTTTATACGAACCACCGATAAAAACATAAAATACTATAATTAATACAGAATCAAGTCCCAGCAAATAAAAAATTAAACGGTAAAAATATATAAATTAAGTGCCTATCATGAAACACTACTGTTTTGACCAAGTCAAGCCTTCAAATAACTTTTTAAGTCAGTGAGGCAAGTTGCACAACTCACTGAATTAGTAATTATACTGAGCAGTGTCGAATCTGGTAGGTTTAGTGGTTAGGTACCAACTTGGGAGTAACATGGTTGTTTTAATAGCCAAAAGCCATCTTAAAAATAGCAAGGCATAATTCTGAAAGTGTTTTAAAGCCAATATTGTGAGGAGCTTTCCTAGCAAATAGGCTTATTAAATAACCATATAAGGCTAGCATTGATATTAGGCTAGTACGAGAAGAATGTCATATTTATAAAGGAAGCAACTATTTTTCCCTGACAGGTATTTAGGGGTGCAACTAATGCCTGGGAGAGTTAAATATGCTCACATTAGACCAGTGGTAGAGAAGCTGCTTGAGCAACTAGCTGGTTGGAAGGGGAGAATGCTGTCGTTCCAAGGTAGAATTATCCTCCTCAAACATGTGATTGCAAGCTATGCCATCCATACTATGGCTGTGTATAGGTGGCCACGCAGAATTCTTTCTCAATGTGAGACTGCTATAAAGAACTTTCTTTGGCAGCAAGGCTTGCACATATGGAGATGTGCTAGCTCCTTAGTGCAAAAGCTAATGTGGTAACGTTTTGAGAGCAAGGCTAATGTGCTAGCGTTTTGGCAAGGAAGATATTATTTAGCCACAAAGGATAAGATGTTACTAACCAAGGAGGCTAGCACCAATGCATGACTTTATTCAAGTAAGCATGGAGCTCATACGCTAAGTCAAAGAAGCTACCGTCTCTAGCGATGTTGGGCTAGGACGCTGCCAAGCCAAGGAAGCTAGCGTCAATATGCTAGGTCAAGGCAGTTAACTAGGTCAAGGGAGATAGCGCCAACAGTTAAGGAAGCTAGCAAGGTCAAGGGCGCTGGTGCCAATACGCTGTTGCTGGAATGCTTGCTAAGCCGATACGCTTCCTCGAGTGTACTGCCAAGAACGCTTCCTCGATTATGCTGAGAAGGCCACTTCAATACACTTCTGCAGAGACGCTTCTATGGCCAGGAAGGTTAGCGCCAATTTCAAGTAGGCTAAAATCCATGAGCTAAGGCTGGAAGGTTAACGCCAACAAGCTGTTAAGCCTATAGTTAGCGCCAATACGTTGTTAGGCTAAAAGTTAAACACTATTTTGGTGCTAATACGAGAAAGGGATAGGGTTAGCCTAGTTTAGAGACACAATGCGTCTTAAAAGGCAGTGCTCTTTGTTTATGGCGCTTCCTAGAGGAACGACGCATAATTCGTGGCTTGTCTTTGAGCAAAGTGCTAAAGTGGCATATTTTAAACTCTGGACAACAATTTGTAATATGTTCTTTACGAACAAGGCGTTAAGCTAGAATGTATTTTGGGTATTAAGCATTAGCTACTCCCAGATTTGATAGATGTTATTGGAACATCAATGTGCATTTGAGGCAAGTTCAAGGAATTCGACTGTGGAATTTATGCGACTTGAGACTAGTCCGATATGGGATAAATATTATGAATGTTGAGGAGGCTAAAATGCCAGTTTAGAACGCTTGTAGTTGTCCGTAGAGACTATATTCTTAATTCGCTTGCGGAATATATAAGCAGAAATACATATTTCGTGTAGGAATATATGCATAAATATGCGCATATCATTTAATATTCCTGATGCTAGGAAAAAGGGCAATTTTATAATTCTAGCCCTTGTCAAAAACTCACCATCTACATTAAGTCCCCTGTTTAGTTAAGAACAGTAATGTTGCATAGTAAGCACTAGATGGTGACAATATGCTTATAACAATTATATAAGCATAACTAAAATTTTAAGAAACGTGTAAGAAGATGTACTTAGCTTCTGGCTTCTGGGTGAGATGAAAGCCCCATAGCATTAACTCTAGTTGTGGTTAATGGATGTCCATATTCTCGTTAGTAATGCTAGCCCATAAACAGAGAGAAGAATACTAGGGCGCTTGAACTTTTTTGGCTCTTTGCTCAATTTCCTAATCCAACAAAGACTTTCCAAACTTAGCTTCCTATATATACTCTCCCCCTTCAGAGCCTCTCCTCCTTTTCATTATTTGTTCGCTGGTGAAAGGAGGCGCATTCTTTAGCACGCGTTAGTAAGGGTTATTCTTGGCAGCGAGCGTCAGCTAAGTATTTGTCTAGGTAGCAACGTCAGCTTATATTCGTCCAAGGTAAATATCTTTACTTTTCTTATCTTTTCTTACTTCTTTGTGAACAAACAATAAAACTGCTTCTTATTGATTACGCTTTGTTAGTAAGAACCTGAACCTGTTCCTCGAGTAAGCTTTGTTGGTGGTGAGAGAATTGATCCTGCTCCCCGAGGTTGTGTTTTTAGCGAGAGCGCCTGATCCTCGAGTAAGCGCTGTTGCTAGCTGGACCAAAAGGTAAGCGTATTTGTCACGGACCGGAAAATTCCGCCTCCGACGCGCTGCGCTGGGCAGGCCAGAACTCCCCGATGCGTGATTTTAAAGAGTGTAACTCGACCTTAAAGCCTAACTTCTCGTTGGAAAGTGCAGGTAAATTTTTACTTTCCAAGCCTACCTTGTAAGCATTATACTTGAAACGTAGTTCCCACATCATTCAAGCTACGTTTATACCGTTCCAAGAATATTTGCCTTTCCAAACATACTTTTGCAAGCATGGTACTCAAACCGTAGTCTCCACATCTTTCCAACACACCCTTGACCTACAAACAGTGCAAGGCCATTATTGCCCATGGTGAGTGCCTTTGACTAGCATACCATTCCAACTTACCCTCATTATACCAAGGGTTGAAGGCTATACAAGCTAATGGGGATGACTTTGGCAAGCATCACATAATTTCGCTTTATTGTCCAGGCCTAACTCATGCCTTGGACCAACACCTAAGATATTTCAAGCCTAAGCTTTCGCTTCATCAATTTTTCTTCGACCATGCGCTGGAGCCTGCACTTATCTTGTTCTTGCCGAGAGTGCAACATCCAGGCACATGCCATTCCATGCCGCTACGGTTCCACGGAAGTATGAATAAACCATCAAATGGAATTGCAACTACGTCATAAAGTGTGGCAACAATCATCTCTTGCTTAGCATTGCCGAGCCAGATGATATGAGTTACCATAATGTCGCAATCATTTCCCAAATTAGATGATATGAGCGACAAAGTGCTACACCTCAATGCATTGCATTGCGGCTTCCTACGTACCCAACCCGTACCTTGATGGGATCAAGCATGACCGTAGTTCATCATTGGGTCAATTCGAAAGGGACAAGCAACTTAAGCCTATTAAGGCAAAGCCAACTTCGATTCCAACTTCATCGCAAGGCCAAAGGCCAAGTAAAGCCTAGTCCGTGTGGGCCAAAAGGCTTTCCCAAGGTATGCACTAGCTTGTGCATAACTATCGCTATTTATTATGCAAATATGCATTATCAAGTACGTAACACGATCGAAAGATGCTTTCACATAATTCAAGCTTCATCAGCTAAGCTACCAGCATATTGATGCTTATGCATCAAGTATGCTCCAACGTATAGGGTACTTCGTATATTTACATGTGCATTACCCCTCATGCACATTCAAGCTTCATCGGTTAAGCTACAAGCATATTGATGCTTATGCCTCAAGTATGCTCCAACGTATTGGCCACTTCGCATATGTGCATTACCGCTCATGCACATTCCAACAAAGCTCCCTCCCTATATATGTTGTATTTGCATTTCTACAAACAAATATTAGAAAGGTAGGGGTCATCCATCGACTGCAAGTTCACAAATGAAGATTTCTTGCCAAAGCCAAGCGAAGCATTCTCGGGTAAGCTACAGTTATACACGTTGATGAGCATCAAGTATGCTCCATCGTATAAGCTACATCGCATTTATTTGTGCATTATCGCTCATGCACATTCAAGCAAAGCTCCCTCCCTATATATGTTTTATTTGCATTTCCAAAAATAAATATTTGAAAGGTAAGGGCCATCCATCGACTGCAAGGCCAAAAATGAAGATTTCTTGCCACAGCCGAGCATTCTTGGCTCGGTGATGCATTGGATAATGCATCATGGCATAATAGTGCCTTAGCACTATGATGCATTTATCGAATAGCGACATTGGCTCGTTGATGCATTGGATCATGCATCACGGCATAATAGTGCCTTAGCACTATGATGCTCTCACTTACGTAACTTCGGCTCGGTGATGCATTGGATCATGCATCATGGTATAATAGTGCCTTAGCACTATGATGCTCTCATTTACGCAACTTCGGCTCGGTGATGCATTGGATCATGCATCACGGCATAATAGTTCCATAGCACTACGATGCTCTCACTTACGCAACTTTGGCTCGGTGATGCATTGGATCATGCATCACGGCATAATAGTGCCATAGCACTACGATGCTCTCACTTACGCAACTTCTGCTCGGTGATGCATTGGATCATGCATCACGGCATAATAGTGCCTTAGCATTATGATGCTCCAACTTTCGCAACTTCGGCTCGGTGTAATAGTGCATTTGCACTATTAAGCCTCCTCGAATACGCATCACGCGTAATAGGGCCTTCACACTATAAGTCAACTTCAAGGCATCCACACCCCAATAAATATCTGGGTAAGCTTTATAAGCTTAGGACGAAGCTTCAACCCAGGCCATGACGCGTCCATGAGTAAGCGTCATGCGAAAATTGCGGGTGTTACAGTATTCTTCCCCTTTTTTTATACCGCTTTTTTTCTTGTAAATCCTAGCTTTTACTCATGAAGTACCCATAAGAATTATTCCCAGTTTGTAAACCATCAACTTAGACAAACTAGGGTTTCAAGTCTTTCTTTGTCAGTTATAAGATGTTTCGTAGCGTAGAATCCCATTGTTTGACCTAGAAGAAAACTTGAATCCATTGCAGATGACTAGTGAGCATAATAATGACACTGGCATATCTTCTGGTCGGAATATATGAGAAGTTTCTGATGTTGTATTTTTTGAAAGTGTACCTCATACTCGTGACAAGTTCTTTGAACATATTTCTGAAAAAGTCAGTATACCCTCTGGCTTCATTGGTAACTTCATCCCTAACCCTGAGAAGTATGCTACTCCTCAAAGAGTTGCTCTTGAGACCGTTCTAAGACTTTGTTTGCAGAGAGGAGATTATGTATCTTGTTTTGTTGAGTTCAAGACACACCAAGTTCTTATGATAAAAGGGGGTAAGTTGGTGTAAAACAATTGTGAATGATTCTTATGTGGTTAAGGTTTTGAGAGATGCCCGGATACTTCATGTCGTAAGAATATTTGAGCATTTGCGGGTTTTCAAAGATGTTGAAGGTATTTTGACTTTTGCTTCACGTTGGTGTGATCCAACTCATTCTTCTATATGCGCCTAGGGTGAACAAACAATTACTCTAGAAAATGTAGTTAGTTTGTTACAGCTCCAGGTTGCTGGGACTCTTCCTGTTGGAAATTCTGCTGAAGAGAAGCGAATGATCACATCTTTAGAAAGAAAGATAGAAGAACTTCAGCCAAGGGTTATTCGATATGGTGTACACTATGTGAAGTGGATTGATTACTGGTGGAATGATGAGGCTATTTCTAATGGCCTTGCTATTATTGATCCTTTGAGCATAACAACAATTCTGACACTCTGGTTGTCTAGAGATGTGTTTGAAGATTTCCCTGTCGGAATATTGAAGCTTTCGGTTGTTCCCTTGGACGTGGAAATTGCTGATGGTGAATACTTCCCTCTTGGTAAACTATTTCTTGGTTATTTGTATTCTCATTTAGACTCGTTGGCTCGTGATATAAAGACTTCTAATGGGTTTATGAATCGATTCTTGCATTCATAATATTTTTCTTCAAGCATGGTTATGCTCTTTTGACAAAACCTCTAAATTTGAATGGAGATATTGAATATGCAAGGATTTGCCATGGGCATAAGAGAAAACTTACCTTTGTAAATTTATCGGATTTGATAAACGTCTTGGATGAGGTAAACTTCAGGCCTTGGGATTCTGAGCATGGGAATATTCTTTCATCAACTACTTTTGTTGATGCGATTGAAATGGTTCTTTGGTCAGGGCCACAAAAAATGATTAATTTTTCCCCCTGTTCAGAAAGAATTTATGAATAGTTCCATCCCAGGTTCCATCCTTGTTATTCGTTCAGAAGGTTATTCAGTGCAGGTGTAGATGGTGAGTTTTTCACAAGGGTCAGAAATATAAAATCGCCCTTCTTCCTAGTTGTAGAAACATAGAAGTATCAGCACATACTTGTGCGCATGCTTCTGACTTCACATCAAAATAAAAAAATACCGTATTCTTCCTTATATTCCGTAGGCGAATTGAGGATACATTATCCACAAAGGCTACAAGCATTCTATACTGATCATGTAGTCTATTATCTCAACATAATAAGTCCCAAGCTCCTAGATGGGTTGACCACTAGTATAAAGAAACTTGAGTCTTCTCTAAAAAACTACAAACGTTTTAAACCGGCCTCACAGCCTCCTCAGTACTCACAACATTTATTCCACATCGAACTAGTCTCAAGTCGTATAAAATTCCACAGCCGAATTCTTTGAAGTGATCTCGAGTGCACATCGATGTTTTGGTAACATTTGTCAAATGCGGGAATAACTAATGCTTAAACCCTGGAGTACACTCAAGATTAACACTTCGTTCGCAACGAACTCATCACAAATTGCTCTTTTGAGCTCAAATATGCAACTTTAGCACTTTGCTTAAAGATAAGCCATGAATTATGCGCCACTCTTCTTGACGCTCCACAAATAAGAAGAAATGCCTCAAAAGACGCATTGATCCTCTGAGCTAGGCCAACTCTAGCCTTTTCTCCTATCAGCGCCAAGATAGCACCACACTGGAACTAAATAGTCACCATAGCGCTAAAAATGTTAACCCTAGCGCTTGAGAAAACACCAACTATCCTAACAT
Source organism: Papaver californicum (assembly GCA_023531435.1). Taxonomy (NCBI): domain Eukaryota; kingdom Viridiplantae; phylum Streptophyta; class Magnoliopsida; order Ranunculales; family Papaveraceae; genus Papaver; species Papaver californicum. The sequence goes on from JAJJMC010009062.1 coordinate 1,395,730, forward strand.
GGCCTTAGATAGCACATCTCGGCCTGATGAGGCCTTAGCTAGCATGTCACCACCTTAGCACCTTAGCCTTAACGCTAAAAGTGCTAACCCTAACTGTCATGGACCGGAAAATTTCGGCCTCCGGGCGCGTTGCGCTGGGCAGGCCAGAACTCCCCGATGCGTGATTTTAAAGAGTGTAACTCGACCTTAAAGCCTAACTTCTCGATGGAAAGTGCAGGTAAATTTTTGCTTTCCAAGCCCACATCATTCAAGCTACGTTTATACCGTTCCGTGCATATTTGCCTTTCCAAACATGCTTTGCAAGCATGGTACTCAAACCGTAGTCTCCATATCGTTCCAACACACCCTTGTCCTACAAAGCGTGCAAGTCCATTAAAGCCCATGGTGAATGCCTTTGACTAGCATTCCATTCCAACTTACCCTCATTATACCAAGGGTTGAAGGCTATACAAGATAATGGGGATGCCTTTGGCAAGAATCACATAATTTCGCTTTATTATCCAGGCCTAACTCATGCCTTGGACTAACACCTAGGCTATTTCAATCCTAAACTTTCGCTTCATCAATTTCACTTCGACCATGCGCTGGAGCGTGCACTTATCTTGTTCTTGCAAAGAATGCAACATCCAGGCACATGCCATTCCATTTCACGACGGTTCCAAGGAAGTATGAACAATCCATCAAATGGAATTGCAACTACCTCATCAAGTGTGGCAACAATCATCTCTTGCTTATCATTGCCGAGCAAGATGATATGAGTTACCATAATGTCGCAATCATCTCCCAAATTAGATGATATGAGCGACAAGGTGTTGCACCTCAATGTATTGCATTGCGTCTGCCTACGTACCCAACCCGTACCTTGATGGGATCAAACATGACCGTAGTTCATCAAAGGGTCAATTCGAAAGGGACAAGCAACTTAAGCCTATTAAGGAAAATCCAACTTCGATTCCAACTTCATCGCAAGGCCAAAGGCCAAGCAAAGCTTAGTCCGTGTAGGCCAAAGGGCTTTCGCAAGGTATGCACTAGATTATGCATAACTATCGCTATTTATTATGCAAATATGCATTATCAAGTACGTAACACGATCAAAAGATGCTTTCACATAATTCAAGCTTCATCGGCTAAGCTACCAGCATATTGATGTTTATGCATCAAGTATGCTCCAACGTATACGCTATTTCGCATATCTACATGTGTATTACCCCTCATGAAAATTCAAGCTTCATCGTTTAAGCTACAAGCATATTGATGCTTATGCATCAAGTATGCTCAAACGTATTGCCCACTTCGCATATCTATATGTGCATTACCGCTCATGCACATTCCAACAAAGCTCCCTCCCTATATATGTTGTATTCACATTTCTACAAACAAATATTAAAAAAGTAGGGGTCATCCATCAACTGCAAGGCCGCAAATGAAGATTTCTTGCCAAAGCCGAGCATTCTCGGATAGGTGATGCATTCTCGATAATGCATCACGGCATAATAGTTCCTTAACACTATGATGCATTTATCGAATAACGACATTGGCTCGGTGATGCATTGAATCATGCATCACGGCATAATAGTGCCTTAACACTATGATGCTCCAACTTATGCAACTTCGCCTTAGTGATGCATTGGATCATGCATCACGGCATAGTAGTGCCTTAGCACTATGATGCTCTCACTTACGCAACTTCGGCTCGGTGATGCATCGGGTCATGCATCACCGCATAATAGTGCATTTGCACTATGATGTTCCAACTTATACAACTTCGGCTTAGTGATGCATTGGATCATAAGGCTCTCACTTACGCAACTTCGGCTCGGTGATGCATGACCCGATGCGTTGCACTGGGAAGACTGGAATTTCTGCCTCCGGCGTGTTGCGCTGGGCAGGCCAGAACTCCCGATGCGTGATTTTAAAGAGTGTGACCGGACCTTAAAGCCTAACTTCTCGCTGGAAAGTGCAGGTAAATTTTTGCTTTCCAAGCCTACCTTGTAAGCGTTATAATCGAAACGTAGTTCCCACATCATTCAAGCTACGTTTATACCGTTCCAGGCATATTTTCTTTTCAAACATGCTTTGCAAGAATCGTACTCAAACCGTAGTCTCCATATCGTTCCAACACAAACTTGTGCTACAAAGGGTGCAAGGCCATTAAAGCCCATGGTGAATGCCATTGACTAGCATACCATTCCAACTTACCCTCATTATACCAAGGGTTGAAGGCTATACAAGCTAATGGGGGTGCCTTTGGCAAGCATCACATCATTTCGCTTTATTGTCCAGGCCTAACTCATGCCTTTGACCAACACTTAGGCTATTTCAATCCTAAGCTTTTGCTTTATCAATTTTACTTCGACCATGCGCTGGAGCCTGCACTTATCTTGTTCTTGCCAAGAGTGCAATATCCAGGCACATGCCATTCCATACCGCAACGGTTATAAGGAAGTATGAACAATCCATTAAATGGAATTGCAACTACCTCATCAAGTGTGGCAACAATCATCTCTTGCTTAGCATTGCCGAGCCAGATGATACGAGTTACCATAATGTCGCAATCATCTTCCAAATTAGATGATATGAGCGACAAGGTGCTGCACCTCAATGCATTTCATTGCGGCTGCCTACGTACCCAACCCATACCTTGATGGGATCAAGCATGACTGTAGTTCATCAAAGGGTCAACTCGAAAGTAAAAAGCAACTTAAACCTATTAAGGCAAAGCCAACACCGATTTAAACTTCGTTGCAAGGCCATAGGCCAAGCAAACCTAGTCTGCATAGGTTGAAGGACTTTCGCAAGGTATTCACTAGCTTGTGCATTACCGCTCATGCACATTCAAGAAAAGCTCCCTCCCTATATATGTTATATTCGCATTTCCACAAAAAAATTTTAGAAAGGTAAGGGTCATTCATCGACTGCAAGGCCGAAATGAGGATTTCTTGCCAAAGCCAAATCGAAACATTCTCGGTTAAGCTATAACATATTGATGCTCACGCATCAAGTATGCTCCAACGTATAGGCTACATCGCATACCTAGATGTGCATTACCGCTCATGCACATTCAACCAACACCTCCTCCCTATATATGTTCTATTTGCATTTCTACAAATAAAAATAAGAATAGTAGATGACATCCATCGACTACAAGGCCGAAATGAAGATTTCTTGCCAAAGCCAATGGACACATTCTCGGGTAAGCTACAACATATTGATGCTTACGCATCAAGTATGCTCCAAAATATACGCTACTTCGCATATCTACATATGCATTACCCCTCATGCACACTGAAGCTTCATTGGTAAAGCTACAAGCATATTGATGCTTATGCATCAAGTATGCCCCAACGTATTGTCTACTTCGCATATCTACATGTGCATTACCCATCATGCACATTTAAGCTTCATCGGTAAGGCTACAAGCAATTGATGCTTATGCATCAAGTATGCTCTAACGTTTAGGCTACATCGCATTTAAATGTGTATTACCACTCAAGCACATTCATCCAACATCCCCTTCCTATATATGTTTTATTTGCGTTTCTACAAATAAATATTAGAAAGGCAGAGGACATCCATCGACTGCAAGGACGAAATGAAGATTTCTTGCCAAAGCCGTTGCAAATAAACACGCTGATGCATCACGGTGATGCATTCTTGGCTCGCTGATGCATTGCATTATGCATCACGGCATAATAGTGCCTTAGCACTATGATGGGTTCATCGAATAGCGATATTGGCTCGTTAATGCATTGCATTATGCATCACGGCATTATAGTGCCTTAGCATTATGATGCTCCAACTTTCGCAACTTTGGCTCGGTGATGCATTAGATCATGCATCACGGCATAATAGTGCCTTAGCATTATGATGGGTTTATCGAATAACGATATTGGCTCGGTGATGCATTGCATTATGGATCACGGTATAATAGTGCCTTAGCACTATGATGCTCCAACTTTCGCAACTTCGGCTCGGTGTTATAGTGCCTTTGCACTATCATGCCTCTTCGAATACGCATCACGCGTAATAGGGCCTTAACACTATAATTCAAGGTCAAGGTATCCACACCCCAAATGCATATATGGGTTAGCTTTATAAGCTCAGGATGAAGCTTCAACCCAGGCCATGACGCATCCTTGAGTAAGCTTCATGCAAAAATTGCGGGTGTTACATTCTTACCACCTTCACATAATTTCGTCCTCGAAATTTAACTCAAAACTATTGTGGAAAAGCTTCATCGATTAAGGTTATCTATGCATATGTCCCATTCCATGATGCACAGAAATCTCGCAAGGGTCTGATGTTTGTTAATGAGCACAAATTAAAACCTTCTGAATGTGCATCTCATACCGCATCCCAGAATCCTAATAGAGCCCACGATTTTCCATAAACGCCAATTGAGACCCTTTGAACATATGTCTCATATTGCAGGCTCGAGGATCAACAAAGGTTTTTATAACTTTAATGAGAAAACTAAAATTGGATCCTTAAACTTGCGTCTCATACCACATGCTCAAGAATGCAAAAAAATTTACTCAACGCGGGATCTTAAGTGGACGTCCCATACCATACACCTAAGAGTTCCCAAAATTCACATAGGTTGAAAAGGGTCATTGCAAACTTATAAATAGTTTCTAGTGTAGTACTGTGAGGACCAAACTCTAATGCCAGTGCAGTCGGATACAAGCCATCATCCCGGACGATCTTCCACTCGCAAGTGGGTGCTAGCCAACCTGACTTCGCACACCGTGCCGTACGGGTGAGGGGGTGATCAGTCCCAGTGCCAAGGGTAATCGAATACCAACCACCGTTCCAAACGAGTTTCCTGGCAAACTCACAGCACACTCGAGCGCGTCCAAATCTTAGCGGCGTAACTTGTAAGTTACAATTTATTTTGTGTAGCACTTGGCCTTATTTATCCCTTATATATTCGCACAACAGTTGGCATACCCTTCCAACTTTTCTATTTCCTTAGAAGGAAATTTTTTTTGTAGTCATAATACAAAATGCTCACTGACGAGTCCAAACTCACAGTCCCTAGTGTTTTCTCGGAACTTGCTCTGATACCATTTGTCACGGACCGCAAAATTCCGACTCCGGCGCGCTGCGCTTGGGAAGGCCAGAACTCCTTGATGCGTGAGTTTAACAAGTCTAACCCGACTCTAAAGCCTAACTTCTCGCTGGAAAGTGCAGGTAAAATTTTGCTTTCCAAGCATGCCTTATAAGCATTATACTCGAAACGTAGTTCCCACATCCTTCGAGCTACGTTTACACCGTTCCAGGCATAATTGCCTTTCCAAACATGCTTTGCAAGCATGGTACTAAACCGTAGTCTCCATATCGTTCCAACACACCCTTGACCTACAAAGGGTGCCAGGCCATTACAGCCCATGGTGAATGCTTTTGACTAGCATACCATTCCAACTTACCCTTTTTATACCAAGGGTTGAAGGCTATACAAGATAACGGGGATGCCTTTGGCAAGCATCACATAATTTTGATCGTTGTCCAAGCCTACTCATGCCTTGGACCAACACCTAGGCTATTTCAAGCCTAAACTTCCGCTTCATCAATTCTACTTCGACCATGCGCTGGAGCCAACACTTAGCTTATTCTTGCCAAGTGTGCAACATCCAGGCACCTGCCATTCCATACGCAACGGTTACAAGGAAGTATGAACAGTCCATCAAATGGAATTGCAACTACCTCATAAAGTGTGGCACCAATCATCTCTTGCTTAGCATTTCCGAGCCAGATGATACGAGTTACCATAATGTCGCAATCATCTCCCAAATTAGATGATATGAGCGACAAGGTGCTGCACCTCAATGCATTGTATTGCGACTGCCTACGTACCCAACCCTTACCTTGATGGGATCAAGCATGACCGTAGTTCATCAAAGGGTCAATTCAAAAGGGACAAGCAACTTAAACCTATTAAGGCAAAGCCAACACCGATTCCAACTTCGTTGCAAGGACAAAGGCCAAGCAAAGCCTAGTCCGCATAGGATGAAGGACTTTTGCAAGGTATGCACTAGCTTGTGCACAACTATCGCAAAGTAAACATCAATTCATATATCGTTGCAAGGCCAAAGGCCAAGCATAGTCCGTATAGGCCACATCGCGTTTACATGTGCATTACCGCTCATGCACATTTAAGCAAAGCTCCCTCTCTATATATGTTCTATTCGCATTTCCACATACAAACTTTAGAAAGGTAAGGGTCATTCATCGATTACAAGGACGAAATGAAGATTTCTTTCCAAAGCCAAATCGAAACATTCTTGGTTAAGCTACAACATATTGATGCTCACGCATGAAGTATGCTCCAACGTATAGGCTATATCGCATAGCTAGATGTGCATTACAGCTCATGCACATTCAACCAACACCTCTTCCCTATATATGTTCTATTTGCATTTCTACAAATAAAAATAAGAATAATAGATGACATCCATCGACTACAAGGACGAAATGAAGATTTCTTTCCAAAGGCAATGGAAACATTCTCGGGTAAGCTACAACATATTGATGCTTATGCATCAAGTATGCTCCAACATATAGGCTACTTCGCATATCTACATGTGCATTACCCCTCATGCACACTTAAGCTTCATTGGTAAAGCTACAAGCATATTGATGCTTATGCATCAAGTATTCCCCAACGTATTGGCTACTTCGCATACCTCTCATGCACACTGAAGCTTCATCGGTAAAGCTACAAGCATATTGATGCTTATGCATCAATTATGCCCCAACGTATTGGCTACTTCGCATATCTACATGTGCATTACCCCTCATGCACATTTAAGCTCCATCGGTAAAGCTACAAGCAATTGATGCTTATGCATCAAGTATGCTCCAAAGTTTAGGCTACATCGCATTTAAATGTGCATTACCGCTCAAGCACATTCATCCAACATCCCCTCCTTATATATGTTCTATTCGCGTTCTACAAATAAATATTAGAAAGGTAAAGGACATCCATTGACTGCAAGACCGAAATGAAGATTCCTTAGCACTATGATGCTCCAACTTTCGCAACTTCGGCTCGGTGTGGTAGTTCCTTTGCACTATCATGCCTCTTCGAATACGCATCACCCGTAACAGGGCCTTAACACTATAATTCAAGGTCAAGGCATCCACACCCCAAATGCATATCTGGGTAAGCTTTATAAGCTTAGGATGAAGCTTCAACCCAGGCCATGACGCATCCTTGAGTAAGCTTCATGCAAAAATTGCGGGTGTTACAACACACGTCGATTCACAGCCCAAGAGTTGTAGAGATACTTGTTGGAGCAGCCGTCTGGTTAGAAAGCATTACAACATCCAATCATCCATCCATGAGGTATTGTCAGAACGAAAAAGTCAAGATGGAGGCTTCATCTCAGCAAGCTTTACGAATTGAACACTTACCATCATCCTCAACCTCAGCTCCATCCTTAGTCTCAGCACCAATCGATAGACAAGCTACGCTCCATGTCCCAAACGACAACGATGGCTTTAATTTCAATTCAAATACTCGTTCCAGCCCCATCGCTTCAACAAAAATAAAGGAAGACTCTAACTTCCATGACTTCCCTTGACTTGTCAAGTTCTTTGAAGCATGGGCCTGTGACGACACCGTAAAGTTATCCCCTTCCTGGTAGCAGATCCAAATAAGCTACACCTGGGGCCTGAAGGCTCCCTCCTTTTTGAAGATTCAACGCAGTCACATCCTTTAACCAAAAAGGCAAGGGTACTTGAAACAAAACTTTATACACCAAAAAACACACCCTCACGGTAAGGTAACACCCGCACCCTCATCTGTTCTATTTTTGCCTCTTCTGTAATAGAGCCTCATCACTTGTGGGAAGATAAGTGCCTGGGATAACTCATTACACCACTTGGGAGAACATGAAATCTCAATACCCTTTGAGCAGACACCTGAAGTACATGTAACATAATTTACCCGTAGATGTCATGAACCCATTCAACAGGAAACACTCTATCTAGTAAATAAACACGTCTTAGATGTACTGTAATTGTAGACTTAATTCGTTAGAAACTAAATAAATTCAAGTTCATTTCAGCCAAGGTGATCCCCATAACCAATTCAATAAAATATCAGGGTTATCGACAAAGCCTCTCTACATCAATACTCAGGAAGCCTCTGCTCTTACCCAATCACATCTAGAATGGTAACCTCATCCTTTTTGCTTCTACTTACTTCAACCATATAATTCTTCTATTGGCCACGCTCCGGACTTGGAAGCCACAATCATTTCCAGTTGAGAACATCTGATGCCACAGTCGCCCCAAATTCAGGCTTATCCTCTCAACTTCTCGAATATTGGTTTACAAGTTGCTAGTCAGAAATTCAGTAATATGCTTACCATGGAGAAAATCGCATACCTTGTCCTACGGTGCATATTCTGTTTCCTGGTACCTATCATGTCTCTTGGTACTTATCTTACTTCCTAGTACTTGTCATGTCACCTGGTACCTACCCTGTCACCTGGTACCTGTCATGTCTTCTGGTACATGTCCCGCTCTCTGGTACTTGTCCTGCCTTTTGGTACCCGTCATGTTCTATGGTACACTCCCTGCACCTCCAGCATACGTCACCTTCAGGCACCATCTCGGTCCACTCCTCTATTCTTTGATGCTCCAATCAGTACCTATTCAATTTATAAATTCATAAATCAACAACAACCGATAAGGAACGTGTCAAATGATCCTTCACAAAAAGTGTTCATCTATATATCTACTACAACATACCAGAAGGGCACATCAATCGGAGGCATGAGCTAGGAGATATGGATCTTACACTAAAGTCTACAGGATCTAAAAATTCACATGGTATTACTAATCATAAATGTTTATGCATGGTTGATTGTATGGCTGTCAATGGGTCCGGGTCCTTCCGGGTACAACTGGACCCGGACCCGGACCCTACTTATAAAAAGTCGGGTCGGGTTTATAATTTAATGGATCCGGAACCGGACCCGATAAAAAACCTAAATACCCACCAGGTCTTCTAAAATCAACCATAATTTTTTTTAATTCTTTATATTGGTTTGAAACGAATAATTTTTCATATAAAGTTATTGTTACATTATGTAAATGTTTTAACTAAAGATTAAATCTAAGAAAATAAATAAAAAATGACAAAAAATACAAGCAAGACTAGACGAAGTCTTTGAATTTTTGGTAAAATGAATAAACAAATGACAAATATTCGGGTACCCAATACCCGCCGGGTAATACCCGTTAGGACCTGTTAAGATTTCGGGTCCAATCGGGTAATACCCGTCGGGTCCTAAGTTGCTAATGGTTCTAATTTTAGGACCCGGACCCAATTCACCCGGTTATGGTTATGGTTCCGAGTAATGGTACCCATTGACATCCCTAGTTGACTAAAGTAGCAATCTCTAAATCAAGTGATTCTTTTTGCATATGATAGCTTTGTCTCTTGACTTCAAAAGTTGGGGTCAAATGTCAAAATCCGACATTGTATGAAACTTCAACAGCTTCTGAAGCTAACGGTATGCTAACTAGGGTTTCCAAACGGGATTCAGAAGACTCAATTTGCTTCTACTAGCTACAACTCAAAGCATCGTCTCCGGGTGTACTTTCTCTTATTTATTGCCGCCTTGATGATGCTATCATTAGCACTTGATCGATGTATACTCAAAACCTAAGCAAGTACCGATGCCTACTACTCTCTCACAAGAAAGTTTAAATCTAAGGCTTAACCCCGCATCAAAGGCATTGCCTGGAGGAGACAAAGCTAACTATACTTCTTGTTGGACACATACATGAAAAACCGATCCAGATGACTTGATCCTCTATTTGAGATGAGTCGGACCTATTTCAAAAAAAAAACGCCGATCATATCCTCTCTCTACTCACGAGAAAGATAGTATTCCTGACAAGAACATGGACATCTACTAATCCTAACCAGGTTTAACGCTAAGGGCCACATATCTCAATCTCAGAAGAAGCATGAGCTAAGTACATCTTCTTATACTTTAAAGTTTTAATTATGCATATATATTTGCTATAATCAAATATCTATCATCTACTGCTTATTGCGCAACATTATTGTTCCTCACTAAGCAGGGGATATAATATAGATGGTGATTTTTTGACAAGGGTCATAACCGTAAAATCGCCTTTCTACCTAGTTGCAGAAACATAGAAGTATCCCCACATACTTGTGTGCATGCTTCTGACTTCACATCAAAACAAAAAAAAACCGTATTCCTCCTTATATTCCGTAGGCGAATTGAGGATACAGTCTCCACAAAAGGCTACAAACATTCTATACTGATCCTGTAGTCTATGATATCTACATAATAATTCTCAAGCTCCTAGATGGGTTTCCCAATAGTATAGAGCAACTTGAGTCTTCTCTAAACAACTACAAAAATTCTAAACTGGCCTCGCATCCTCCTCAATACTCACAACATTTATACCATATTGAACTAGTCTCAAGTCGTATAAAATTCCACAACCGAATTCCTTGAAATGATCTCGAGTGCACATCAATGTTTTGGTAACATTTATCAAATGCGGGAATAGATAATGCTTAAACCCTGGAATACACTCAAGCTTAACGCTTCGTTCGCAACGAACTTATCTCAAATTGCTCTTCTGAGCTCAAATATGCAACTTTAGCACTTTGCTTAAAGATAAGCCATGAATTATGCGCCACTCCTCTTGACGCGCCACAAATAAGAAGTAATGCCTCAAAATACGCATTGAGCCTCTGAGCTAGGCCAACTCTAGTCTTTCCTCATATCAGCGCCAAGATAACACTAGATATTTGGCTTAGCACCACATTGGAACTAGTTATCACCATAGCGCTAAAAGCACTGACTTTCTTAGCGCTTGAAAAAGCACCAACTAGCCTAACATGGCCTTAGCTAGCACATCTCGGCTTGATGAGGCCTTAGCTAACATGTAACCACCTTAGCACCTTAGACTTAGCGCTAAAAGTGTTAACCCTAACCCAACGCCAAAGGTCCAAACTTCCTTGGCAATCCTGATACGTCCCTAAGCAACGACCTCACTTAGCCTGACGTGTCCCCAAACAACGGCCTCATTAGCCTGACACGTTCCCGAGTAGCGGCTAAGTTGATGTTTCCCTAATTCATAGCCTGATGTGTCCCTAACCACCAACTCTGATGCGTCCCTCTCTCCTAGCTAAGCCATAGCCTGATGTGTCCCTAGCTACCGCACCTCTATCCTAATACGTCCTTATCCAAGCACGACCATACTTAGCAACTTAGCGCAAGCGCATTGGCACTAGCAATTTGGTGTTAACTTTACTACCTAGTTGAAGTGTTAACTTCGAACGTCCTTGATACTAGCTTCCTAGCCCTAACATAATTGACATTCACTAGAAGTTATGCATGTTGGAATTGCTCCTGAGACGTTAGCACATTATCCTTTTATACTAAAAGAGCTAGGACATTACTATTTATCCTAAGTAGCTAGTACTAGTTTGCTTAGCTACTTCCCTCAGAAATACGCCCTTCTTCTCAATATTGGTCCAATACCAAATTTTATAGTTTTTAATGGGTCTTCTTGCTCGAGAAGCCCTCTACAATATTTGGCCTCAAATGCCTCTCAGACTTTTGCTAAGTCACTTCTGAGATAATACTTATCCATTAAATGTGCCATGTAACTCTTAAGCAAGTACATGACCACTGAACTTACCAGATTCGACACTAATCAGTCCGATCATCAATTTAGTGAGTTGTACAATCTGCATCACTGACTTAGCAAGTCATTTGACTTGACTTGACTTAATCAAAACAATAGTGGCATATGACTCCACTATTTCCACGAGATATCAAATACAACACATGGGGGGATTCTTATTGGCGTATTGGTCTGGCGTTCTACGACAATCATGCAATGTGGCAACACCTTCACGAATAAGAAGGTAACAGGTAGTGACGGTTATAGAGCAGTTGAGAGGATGAGGAGTAGTGGTCTGACTAGGTCATCCCTACTTTCCGGACACAACCCCACTACAATCTCCACAATTATCACTTTTCCGCCTCTCCCTAACTTCCACCACTTACGAGAAATCAGTGTGTCTCCTTTGAACTATAAATAGATGGTCCTCATCAATTCGAAGGACAAGACAACAACATAGAAGAAACTAAACATACGGAATTAGTGATTCCTCTAAGAGAATCCTTTCTTTTAACACACTACCTATCACACTGATATTTCTCAACATAGACCTACCCTATCTTCTCTACCTTTATGATTGAAGCAGGACGTCAACGACCATTTCTTGGTTTAGGCTCGTCATGTTCGATTTTGATATCTCGAACCTACTTGAAAGTACGATTCTACCATACATTTGTTTTTACCAAAAATTCACGACCACAGTGGGAGATCAACCTCTCAATTACAAGCCAATTATTCAAGATGGTAGATCTTAGGTCTGGAGCATTTACAACCCCTATTGCTGGTTAAGGTAGCGATGGTGGTGGCGATTTTGAAAACACCAGTCCTGCTACCAATCCTCCTCACACCAATAGTAACTACTACTACACCTCCTCTCGGTAACAAAACAGTTGAAGGCACCGAGAATACTCAAATTCCTCCCAGCATAGCTGATCTGATGAATAGAAAAGAAGTCCTTGCCAGAACTCAGGTGGACATGGCTACTACTCAGAAGGAAGTTTGTGTTTGTCTCAAAACTTTGACGGAATATATCTCTCCAGAACAACGCCATCACCTGACGGAGCAAACCAGGACCTATTTTATAGTTTATATCCTTGTTGATCGCCCATCGCAGAAGTATCATCAATCCAATTTTTTCACCCACGAAGATATGGAGAGACTCTTATGAAATCATGGCAAGGAAGACTCGTCCTCAATCCACCAACACCAACCTCCTTTCCCACATGAAATTCAAAGGATCCCTCTGCCAGAAGGTTACTCATCTCTTACTTTCTTATTATATGATGGAACTGGAAATGCTCATGAACACGTCTCTCGGTTTCTCGAATCACTCGGGGGACATGAATATAAATCATGTGCTACGTCTCAAAGAATTTTCAAAATCTCTTACTGGAAGGGCCTACACGTGGTATAACAACATTGCTCCCAACACCATCTCTGGTTTGGAAGACATGGTTAATGCCTTTTACAAGAAGTTTTTTTCTCCGAGAAAATCACCATATGAGACCTGATAGGAATATTCCAGAGAAATAATGAGCACCCTAATGAATACTTGAAGAGATTCATAATTTAAGCACTGGATGGTCACCATTCGAATATGACAAAACATCACCTGTTGGAGCTCTGTATTAATGGTATGATCTTTTTTTACCATGCACATTTAGAAAATTTACGCTTTCAAACTTTCTCTGAGTTACACAAAGCCGCGAAACGACCTGCCATACTGCTCCTGCTCTCCTGAAGAGAACCAGGCCAGCGAGAGAAGAAAGTCGTGGTGATACCCGTGGGAATCGACGACTGATCAACAAGCAATACATGGTTCAACCATCAATAAGTGTCGTTAGTAATGAAGGGACCAGAAGAAAAGCTTTATCACATCAAGAGCCACAAACTAAGCGTCTCTCTTCTACTCCATCCAGGAATGCCCAGACGCCGCTCGACATTGTTGATCTGATGTGGAGACAGTGGGTTCCTATCAGAACACAGGAAGACATGGCTACCAACTCAAGATAGGTACTCACTTGCCTCAAAACACTAGCGAAACAATTCTTCACAGAATAGATTCGTCACTAGCCATAGCAAGCAACCATTCCAAGCCTACCAGCGTCAACGGTACCAGAATCAATATTCAAGATCATGACGAGATCTGCATTCAAAGAGGACAATCAAGGAATCCGACAATCCAACCTTGTAACCCATGAAGGTCTGGAGATACTTTTACAATTTCTAGGCAAAGAGAGACCTCTCTCACTTCAACAACACAAACCTTTTACCCTCTCATATTCTAAAAGATCATTTCATCAAGGGGGATATATCCCTTTATACTATTCCTTTACGATGGAGATAAAAATGTTTAGATCTGAAAATATTATTCCAAAGAGAGGTAAAAAACATTATGATGACTATACACGTCGATTCAGAGCCCAAGAGTCGTAGAGATACCTATTGGAGCATCCTTCTGGTCAGAAAGAAGTACAACATCCAATCATCCATCCATGAGGTGCTGTCAGAACAAAGAAGTCAAGATGGAGGCTTCATCTCAGCAAGCCTTGTTGTGTTCTTTCTTTCTGGTAGACTCGTATCGTTCGTCCTCGAGCGGATACCACTTCTACTGCTGCTGATATCCCTAGACTGTAAGGCAAGGACCACAGATGATTTTTCCCGGAAGCAAGACTGGTCCTTGTAAAAATGTAAGTCCTCCACTCGTCATTCTTGATACTGTTGCATTTTCAAATTATAATATGTTTTACCGTCTTTTTGTAGCATGTGAGTGAGAATGCTTGTATTGATTCCATTGACGCTGCTTAGGCTTTGGGAAACACCACGAGTATGGAGGATGGACATGAACCTGGGGATAAGGAGCCCGAAGAAACATCTCGTACAAAATAAATTTATAAAGACTCTGAATCTGATACCGTAAATGACGATGTAAACAATGAAGGTGAGGTGGTACTGGACTCTTCCGCTAACTTGGATCCTCTTCAAGTAAGTTTTACTCTCTTTATGACTATAGTAGATAGAGCTTTCAACTTATAACTCGGCCTGCGGGTTGACCCTAACCCGGCTTGTTTAAACCCGGCTTGGCTCGGCTTGTTGGCTAAACGGACCGTGTTAGGTTGCCATATTTATCTCTAACAGTAAACAAGCCGGGATAGGATCAACCCCGTGGGTTACCCTCCAACCCACCAAAATCCTTAATTTCAATAATGTTAAGGCTTATGAGAAAAACGAAAAATGATTTTACCAAAATTATAGATTATGATTATCAATATTATCACAATTTCATCTAATACATATTCAATTCCAACTAACAATTTGTTGTTTATAATCAAAAAAATCAAAATAGCCCAAATCATAAAACTACTTAAGATTCAAACTTAGAAGAAAAAAAAACTAATTACAATCATTTAAATACATCAAGCAAAGAAATTACTCAGTTCAATAAATGAATAGGAATGATGAATCCACAAAAAATAAAATTTCTCACATACATAACTAAAGCAACATTTTCTCTTGGTCTTTGTGTTATAGCAGTGAACTCTTCTCTTTACACAGTGATGGCGGTCAAATCGTTGTATTTTTTTTTGAAAGATTCAGATTCAAAAAGGATTACTTGATTCCATGGTAGAGGAGAAGGAACTCATGAAATAGTAAAGGAGAGGGAACTCACTTCTTAATTCCATGGTTACTTTCAAAAACATCTTACATATTTGATATTCGTATCAATATTGGAATTTATCTTTGAAAAACACCTTACTAATTAAATGAAGATATATTATCAAAAAGAAAAAGAGATGAAGATACGAAGAGGAGATAAGAAATTTTATCTAGGGATTACTAGTTAATCCATTTTACAAGACCCATTTAGTGTGTAGTCCACCCACCCAATTCAATTTAATCGCTAGTCCAAAAACTAGTTTTTGGACCAAATTTCTTATTCGGTAGTCCTTTACACGTACGGTATGTGGTAAGTACTTTTTAAAGTATTAAAATTGCCCTTCCTTCTCTACCATAACAGAGAAAATCAAACTTTCGTTTAAAACAATTTTGAGATTTTTTTTTTCTCTGCTTTTGTTTTTGGGTAGCTCGGATCTGTTTTTCTCTCTATTGGTGTTGGTCCTCTAGGAATTTAAATATTGTTTTCATGATCGTTGATTACTGTTGCTGATGGGATTTATGAATAAAAACCAGAGAAACTACTTCAATCATCTCAATCTTTCTAAACTTTCAGATTCGTTTTTCTTCTCTGCTAGTGTTTCTAGGGTTTTGTTTAAATATCGTTTTAGCGTCTGTAATCACCTTCATATCCATCCAATCCAGGTATGTTCTATAATGAGTAATGGTAAAGAAGTGAAGCAAGTGAAGAAGAAGAAGATTCACGAATAGATCCATGAAGAAGAAGATATAAATAAATTCATTAATTTTGGGTTTTGATTTATATTTTTTAATCTTCCTTTTCATCTGGATCTGATGCTCAATATTGGAAGACGAGGGTTGTTCTCTTCAAACAACATGGTTTAATCGATATGATGTTATTTTTATTTGGTTTACTTCTATTTTTCTTAAAATCATGGTTTAATATGTACTTTTCCTTCGGTACATATTGATATGTACTCTTCGATCATACATATTTTCCTTCGGTACACATCAATATATACTGTTGGATCAATATGTATTGTGGGATCATATATTTTTTTCCTTCAATACCCTATTTTCTTTTAGTACATACCAATATATACTGTGGGATCATACACATTTTCCTTCAATACCTATTTTCCTTCAGTACATATCAATATTTATTGTGGGATCATACACTTTCTTCTTAAGTACATACCAATATGTACTGTGGGATCATACACATTTTCCTTCAATGCCTGTTTTCCTTCGGTATATATCAATATGTATTTGTTGGATTAATATATACTGTGGGATCGTGCATTTTTTCCTTCAGTACATAATTTCCTTCAGTACATAATTTCCTTCAGTACATATTAATATGTATTGAAGGATCAATATGTACTAAATGATCAATATGTATTGTTCTTGGCGACTAACAGAGATTTTCTTCTTCTTTTATTTTTCTACTACTTCTTTTGTTTTTCTCTTTTTTGGTGGTGCAGGAATACTATTTTCTTCTTCACTACTTATTCTCTTATTGCTCTTTTAATCTTTTTTTGGGTTTTTTTTTATGATTTTGATTTCGTTTTTGTTTGACGATTTTTTTTTTGTTTTTTTGTTTAATGATTTTAATAGAGAATCATATCTGATAAATGATATTGTTTTGGTTTTGATTTTAAGAAGAGAGAATTATAAATAATTAATAGCGGGCGTGTGCTACGTGGTTCACACGTGAGTGGTGAAGGGAAGGAAGGTAATCTTATCTAGTTATAAATATTTTGGACCTCCGATTAAAACTATTTTCTTACTAGAACCTAGATTAAATGAGTCATAGGTCTTTGGACCATTCAACAAATTTCCCAAATGTTATGCGGGGCTGAGAGATTAAGTGGATCTTATAACAATATTTTAGGTTTGCTTTAAAGTTTAGTCAAACGTTATATAATATGGAAGACTAAATTGAACAACGAGAAGACCAACATGATAGTGGGTATTTGGCTAGTATTATAATCCTCATATCTCAGGTTCGAGTCCCCCTTCAATGTAGCTTTTTGTGATTTTTAAAACGAGATTTCAGTTCAAATTAATTACTATTAGAACTAGGGATAACCCGTCAAACCGCCTGTAACACCCGTAATTTTCCAATGACGCTTACTCATGGACGCGTCATGGCCTGGGTTGAAGCTTTGTCCTAAGCTTATAAAGCTTACCCAGATATGCATTCCGGTGTGGATGTCTTGACCTTGAATTATAGTGTTAAGGCCCTATTACGCGTGATGTGTATTCTAGGAGGCTTGATAGTGCAAAGGCACTATTACACCGAGACGAAGTTGCGTAAGTGAGAGCATCATAGTGCTAAGCCACTATTATGCCGTGATGCATGATCCAATGCATCACCGAGCCAATGCCGCTATTCGATAAATGCATCGTAGTACTAAGGCACTATTATGCTGTGATGCATTATCCAATGCATCACCGAGCCAAGAATGCTCGGCTTTGGCAAGAAATCTTCATTTTTGGCCTTGCAGTCGATGGATGGCCCTTACCTTTCAAATATTTATTTGTGGAAATGCAAATTAAACATATATAGGGAGGGAGCTTTGCTTGAATGTGCATGAGAGGTAATGTACATTTAAATGCGATATAGCCTATACGATGGAGTATACTTGATGCTCATCAGCGTGTTTAACTGTAGCTAACCCGAGAATGCTTCGCTTGGCTTTGGAAAGAAATCTTCATTTGTGGCCTTGCATTCGATGGATGACCCCTACCTTTCTAATATTTGTTTGTAGAAATACGAATACAACATATATAGGGAAGGAGCTTTGTTGGAATGTGCTTGAGCGGTAATGCACATATAGATATGTGAAGTAGCATATACGTTGGAGCATACTTGATGCATAAGCATCAATATGCTGGTAGCGTAGCCGATGAAGCTTGAATTATGCGAAAGCATCTTTCGATCCTGTTACGTACTTGATAATGCATATTTGCATAATAAATAACGATAGTTATGCACAAGCTAGTGCATAGCTTGCGAAAGCCCTTTGGCCTATACAGACTAGGCTTTGCTTGGCCTTTGGCCTTGTCATGAAGTTGGAATCGAAGTTGGCTTTGCCTTAATAGGATTAAGTTGCTTGTCCCTTTCGAATTGACCCTTTGATGAACTATGGTCATGCTTGATCCCATCAAGTTACGGGTTGGGTACGTAGGCAGCCGCAATACAATGCATTGAGGTACAGCACCTTGTCGCTCATATCATCTAATTTGGGAGATGATTGCGACATTATGGTAACTCATATCATCTGGCTCGGCAATGCTAAGCAAGAGATGATTGTTGCCACACTTGATGAGGTAGTTGCAATTCCGTTTGATGGATTGTTCATACTTCCTTGGAACCGTCGCGACATGGAATGGCATGTTCCTGGATGTTGCATTCTTGGCAAGAATAAGATAAGTCCAGGCTCCAGCGCATGGTCGAAGTAAAATTGATGAAGCGAAAGCTTAGGCTTGAAATAGCCTAGGTGTTGGTCCAAGGCATGAGTTAGGCCTGGACAAGCGAAATTAGGTGATGCTTTCCAAAGGCATCCCCATTAGCTTGTATAGCCTTCAACCCTTGGTATAATGAGGGTAAGTTGGAATGGTATGCTAGTCAAAGGCATTCACCATGGGCTTTAATGGACTTGCACCCTTTATAGGACAAGGGTGTGTTGGAAAGATATGGAGACTACGGTTTGAGTACCATGCTTGCAAAGCATGTTTGGAAAGGAAAATATGCATGGAACGGTATAAGCGTAGCTTGAATGATGTGGGAACTACGTTTCGAGTATAATGCTTACAAGGTAGGCTTGGAAAGAAAAATTTTACCTGCACTTTCTAGCGAGAAGTTAGGCTTTAAGGTCGGGTTACACTCTTTTAAATCACGCATCGGGGAGTTCTGTTCTGCCCAACGCAACGCGCCGGAGGCGGGATTTTCGGGTCAGTGACAAATGGTATCAGAGCAAGTTCCGAGAAAACACTAGGGACTGTGAGTTTTGGACTCGTCAGTGAGCATTGTATATTATGACTACAAAATTTTCCTTCAAAGGAAATAGAAAGGTTGGAAGAGTAGGCCAACTGTTGTGCGAAAATAAAATGGATAAATAAGGCCAAGTGCCTATTCAAAAGAAATTGTAACCCACTAGTTACTCCGCTAAGATTTGGACGCGCTCGAGTGTGCTGTGAGTTTTCCAGGAAAACCGTTTGGAACGGTGGATGGTATCCGACTACCCTTGGCACTGGGAATAATCACCCTTCACCTGTGCAGCACGGTGTGCGATGTCAGGTCGGCTAGCACCCACTTACGAGTGGATGATTGTCCAGGATGATGGCTTGCATCCGATTGCACTGGCATTAGAGTTTGGTCCTCACAATATTACGCTTGAAACTATTCATAAACTCGCGATTACCCTTTTCAACCTATGTGAAGGGGACTCTTAAGTGTATGGTATGGGACGTCCACTTAAGATCTCGTGTTGAGTAAATTCTTTTGCATTCTTGAGCATGTGGTATGGGATGCTTGTTTAGGGATCCATTTTGAGTTTTCTATGTAAAGTTATGTAAACCTTTGTTGATCCTAGAGCATGCGGTATGGGACGTATGTTCGGAAGGTCTCAATCGACATTTATGGCAATCGTAGGCCATATTAGGATTCTGAGATATGCGGAATGGCACGCATATTCCGAAGGTTCTAATTTGTCCTCACTAACAAACATTGGACCCTTGCAAGATTTATGTGCATCATAGAATGGGACATATGTATAGAAAACCTTAATCGATGAGGCTTGTCCATAATAGTTTTGAGTTAAATTTTGGGGACGAAATTCTTTGAAGGTGGTAAGAATGTAACACCCGTAATATTCGCATGATGCTTACTCATGGACGCGTCATGGCCTGGATTGAAGCTTCGTCCTAAGCTTATAAAGCTTACCCAGATATGCATTGGGGTGTGGATGCCTTGACCTTGAATTATAGTGTTAAGGCCCATTTACGCGTGATGCGTATTCGAGGAGGCTTGATAGTGTAAAGGCACTATTACACCGAGCCGAAGTTGCGTAAGTGAGAGCATCATACTGCTAAGGCACTATTATACCGTGATTCATGATCCAATGCATCACCGAGCCGAAGTTGCGTAAGTGAGAGCATCATAGTGCTAAGGAACTATTATGCCGTGATGCATGATCCAATTCATCACCGAGACAATGTCGCTATTCGATAAATGCATCATAGTGCATAGGCACTATAATGCCGTGATGCATTATCCAATTCATCACCGAGCCAAGAATGCTCGGCTTTGGCAAGAAATCTTCATTTTTGGCCTTGCAGTCGATGAATGGCCCTTACCTTTCAAATATTTATTTGTGGAAATGCAAATAAAACATATATAGGAAGGGAGCTTTGCTTGAATGTGCATGAGCGGTAATGTACATATAAATACGATGTAGCCTATACGATAGAGCATACTTGATGCTCATCAGCGTGTTTAACTGTAGCTTCCCCGAGAATGCTTCGCTTGGCTTTAGCAAGAAATCTTCATTTGCGGCCTTGCAGTCGATGGATGACCCCTACTTTTCTAATATTTGCTTGTAGAAATGCGAATACAACATATATAGGGAGGGAGCTTTCTTGGAATGTGCATGAGCGGTAATGCACATACAGAAATGCGAAGTAGCCTATACGTTGGAGCATACTTGATGCATAAGCATCAATATGCTGGTAGCTTAGCCGATGAAGCTTGAATTATGTGAAAGCATCTTTCGATCGTGTTACGTACTTGATAATGCATATTTGCATAATAAATAGCGATAGTTATGCACAAGCTAGTGCATACCTTGCGAAAGCCCTTTGGCCTACACGGACTAGGATTTGCTTGGCCTTTGGCCTTGCGATGAACTTGGAATCGAATTTGGATTTTCCTTAATAGGCTTAAGTTGCTTGTCCCTTTTGAATTGACCCTTTGATAAACCACGGTCATGCTTGATCCCATCAAGGTACGGGTTGGGTACGTAGGAAGCCGCAATGCAATGCATTGAGGTGCAACACCTTGTCGCTCATATCATCTAATTTGGGAGATGATTGTGATATTATGGTAACTCATATCATCTGGCTCGGCAATGCTAAGCAAGAGATGATTGTTGCCACAATTGATGAGGTAGTTGCAATTCCATTTGATGGATTGTTCATACTTCCTTGGAACCGTCGCGACATGGAATGGCATGTGCCTGGATGTTGCACTCTTGGCAAGAACAAGATAAGTGCAGGCTCCAGCGCATGGTCGAACTAAAATTGATAAAACGAAAGCTTAGGATTGAAATAGCCTAGGTGTTGTTCCAAGGTATGAGTTAGGCCTGGACAATATAGCGAAATTAGGTGATGCTTTCCAAAGGCATCCCTATTAGCTTGTATAGCCTTCAACCCTTGGTATAATGAGGGTAAGTTGGAATGGTATGCTAGTCAAAGGAATTCACCATGGGATTTAATGGCCTTGCACCCTTTGTAGGACAAGGGTGTGTTGGAACGATATGGAGACTACGGTTTGAGTACCATGCTTGCAAAGCATGTTTGGAAAGGAAAATATGCCTGGAACGGTATAAACGTAGCTTGAATGATGTGGGAACTACGTTTCGAGTATAATGCTTACAAGGTAGGCTTGGAAAGTAAAATTTTACCTGCACTTTACAGCGAGAAGTTAGGCTTTAAGGTCGGGTTACACTCTTTTAAATCACGCACCGGGAGTTCTGTCCTTCCCAGCGCAACGCGCCGGAGGCAGGATTTTCCGGTCCGTGACACCGCCAGAGCCAACCCGTCTAGGGTTATGTTGGGGCTTTAGGCTTGTTCTTAAATAGTATTAAGGCTAGGGTTGACCCTAACCCGACCACGGGTTGGCAAGCTAGGGACAAGTTGACCCTAACCCGGTCTGTTTGACAATTCTACTAGTAGAACATGTGAACTCTTCAAATTTCTCACATGAATATGACTATACATGAATCTTGCAAAGTATTCATAGATTTTCGTCATTAGAAAATTTTAGAAGTATAATGCTTAGGAAAAATGTCGTAGAATCTTCATACGACCTCCATTTTGGATGGTTGACCCCTCTATCTTTATTAGAAAAAAATTACGTACTTCATGGAAAAAATTCAGGTTTTGAGCTTTTTTGGGGCTTCAACACGACACCACAGTAGAATTCAGAAAGTATCCAGGAAAATTCTGATAATTTTTAGACCCGACACCGCTGGCCGTTTTCCCGTAACTCTTAGCTCGTTTGTTTAATTCAGGTGCCCTTTTAACATGTTGTAGTGGACACGCATACAAAAATTTTGACATAAGACTCACGCTTAGATTCTTCACCAATTATCGCCATCTTCAGAGTTTCCGAGAGGCAGCATAAATTGTTTCTGATGCGTTTTTCGTAAAACATCTTGTGATTGTTCCTACTTAATTAATTCCTCAAATATTATTTTTTAATGAATGTATATGATTTTCATGAGTATATACGATGATTTTTATGGTTCATGCTCAAAATTTTTGTGTTTAAAACATTCTAACTCAATATGCATATATCCTCTCTACTTTTAGAAGGAGAATGACCGAAATCAGAGAGATGAGCTTATGAGTGGAGGAGCAAGAGTTACCGTTGATAACGATGTAGATAATGCCCTCTCCCATACTGAAAACCATAGGAGTACTTACATGCTTTTTGAGGATAGTGTTTCCATTGATGTCGTTATGCAGAACAACAATGCAGTAGAGAGTGTGCCCATCGAGTATCCTAATGCAGGTATTAGTGTTGACTTCCGCTTTAGCAGGACTCTTGCTGGGCACTTATGTGTTGGGGGATTTGATGTTCCATCCAACTATGTTAAGTTATATACAAAGATATGGGATAAGTTCAGCCACTTCTCTGTAGATAATTTCAGGAACTACAAAGCTTTAGAATGAGACGTGTCCAGTTTGTTTCCAATCATACATGAGATGATCTCTCTTCCTCGGAATGAAATTTATGATGTAGTCTTCAAGGAATGGAAGGAAGCTGTGAATGACGCTGAGAGATCTGGTATGAACATCACGTGGGTTCGTCACCGTCTAGGAGCCATGCAAGAGTGTTTTGCTGAAGTAGGTGAATTTTCTAGTTTGGAGGCGGTGACCAAGGTTATAGAAGAGGTTGAAAAGCTTTCTCAGGAATTGCATCTTGCGACTAAGGTTCTTAGAAGAATGGAAAAGGGGTACTCTAAAGGTAATGAGCCAGTCTACAAGGATTTTTCTATATTTATAATTTTATGAAGCATATTTATGACTTTTGTTTTTGGATTTTGAGTAGATAGGTTCTGGCAAGTTATCTGTGAAAGGAGAGACTTTTTAAAAAAAAATGTATAATGATATTTGAATTAATTGATGAACTTGAAAACCTAGATATGAATGCAGAAATATTGCAATCATTTTGGAGGAAATATAAAAATTGCACGAAAATAGGGAAATATCTGAAATATAATGGTGAAGCGTTCAGGCCTTGCAAGTTTTGAGCCACTTGCCATGAATTTCTACTCCTTCTGGCTTATCTGTGTTCATGAGCTTGTAGTAACCTCCTAGAATAACCTCAGTAAAATGCAAGGTTCTTCTTCAACAATCATAGAACCGATGCAAGAAGTTGTGTGTTTTTAGTAATTTTAGGACCGTTTTCTAATTCGAAAAGGTCCATACTTTCCCGAAAGGCCTTCTCTTGGGACGACCAAGGGTTGTTGATGACGTTTCTGATAGACACATTTTAGTGTCTAATTTATTCCTAATTCTCTGTATTATTAGTGCTCGATTTTATACTTATTGTGCCATTTTATGTGTTTGTAGGTATTTTTGGGAAATAAATATTTATGGAAAAATCGGCTCAAAAAGTACTAAAAGCACCTGAGAAAAATTGATAAAGGCACCCCAGAAAATTACTAAAGGCACCCCACTGTTGGATATGAGCACCCTCTTCTCTTTGATTTGAAAACCGAAAATGGCGGGATATATTCTTACGCGTGAGTGAAGTTCTGATTTGTTTGGGAAGCAATTTTTAAGGGATAAAAAGAAGATTTCGATATATATACATGAAGTAACAACCACAACACGTCATTAAGAGTATATCTTGCCGAGAAAAAATGGCTGAAATTCCATGTGTAAGCCGGAAACATATTTATTATGGGATTGAGAAAAACTCGAGATATAGTTGGATTTGGATCGAATATTTAGTTCCGATTGACTTAGAAAAAGTAATTAGGGTTTGAAAGACCTATATAAGCTAAACAGATAGAAGAAAATAGGGGAGCTTGAATTGGGAGAGTTTTCTCCGGAAATTCCAGGGAGGGATTCTCTTAGAGAATTCTTGCTCCTGTGGTATAGAAAAAGGTTTGGTTGATTCACAAAAGAGGTTAGGAAGGTTGGGTCGAGCTCAGGAAGCTAAACAGAGCGAAGAAATCAATTCAGGAAAATTTTGTGTGTTGCTGCTGAAGAAGACGGGAAGAAGAACAGAGAAAAGGAAACGGTTTTTCAACCCATCAGCCACATTTATCTTCAGGTTTGCAATGTTTATCTTCATCTGCAACGGTTTTTTCTTTAGCTTCATTGTAACAGTTAATCTTTAACTCCTAGAAAACGTTGCAGATTTCCTCTTTTATTATTTTTAGCTTCTTTTCTTCTTCTCAAGCACTTTTGAGCCATGTACCAATCTTTTGAGAGTGTTTTGAGCATGATCAAATAGACCCTATTATTGAGGCGACGGTGGAAGCTATTTTTCCAATAATAGAATGGTAATTCTTATTTTTTTTATTTTTTTATAATTATTTTATAATTATTTTCTTTGAATTAAATTTGGAAAAAATGATTTTTATTAATTAGTTGTGTTTTCTTTTGATGGGTCATGCTGAGTCTAGAGATTTTGATGTCTCATACTTTGATTTCCAACTATTATTTTGAAAATCTAACTTTGGCAATATTTTTAATAAAGTGAATATATGAATTGCAAAATAATTATTAATGTTTAATCACTCGAAAAATTGGCTAATGGTGGAATCCTTAGTCTCAGTTCTTTCCACAATTCTTGAATCAATTTTACTTTAATTTTCTTTATTTTTAGTATTAAAAATTAGGTTTAAAAATCAAATCTTTACAAGTCTGAGTAACGAATCTTTTACCACTATTATCCCAATGTCCTCATCATGGTTTATAAAAAGTAAGCCTAGTTCAGATCCTTTACGAGGGTTTAAATTATTCGACAACAACCATGGTTGAGTCTTTATGCACAGGTGGGTTTGAAAATAAAACTGTTGATGGTGCGATGACATTTTTGAATGAAATCGCTGAAAAAACCCAGCAATGGGAAAACAGTAGGGAGCCCCAGAAAACAATTCTTCTAAGTAGAGAAAATGTCAATAGGGTAGAAGGATCTTTTGAATCAGATGCCAAAATAGCAACTATATCAAAAAGGTTAGAAGCTTTAGAATTGAGTCAATCTGGTTGTGGAATTGATCCCAAATCATTTTGGGAAGGACATACTGTTGAAGAGCAAGACCATGCCCTTTATAATAACACTAGATTTGATAATCATCATAAGTTTGACCCTTATTCAGAAACCTATAACCCTGGGAGAAACCATCCAAGTCTTTCTTGTCTAAGGGCCAGAGTCAAGGTCAGTCTAGTAATTCTAAGGTTCCCCCAGGTTTGGGTTATACTAAGAATCCTTCTGGACTGGCATAATTTCAGAATCTGATAGATAAGACGATCATGAGTCTAGCAGAGTCTGTCCCGAGGTTTCTGAACATACTGTAGTTCACCCTTCAAAGCCAGTAACTGAAGAGACTGATAAAGTCTGTAAAAGCCCGATGTAGCTCCTCATAAGCCAGATTTTGTGCCCAGAGCCCCGTTCCCACAACTGTTAGCACCAACAAAGAAGGAATACAATTTTAACAACATATTGGAGGTTTTTAAGCAAGTCACGATCAACCTCTCATTATTAGATGCAATTAGGCAGATTCCTGCTTATGCCAAGTTCCTTAAGGATATGTGTACGCGTAAGCGAAAGCTTAGTGTACAAAAGAAATCCTTTTTAGCTAGTCATGTGAGTTCAATTATCCAGAACACTACAACTCCTAAGTACAAAGACCCAGGTTCCCCAACCATTTCTTGCACAATAGGTAACTATCGTGTTGAGAAAGCGTTACTTGACTTAGAAGCCAGTGTGAACTTACTACAGTACCATGTATACCTCCAGCTAGGACTTGGTGATCTGAAACCTACTCAGATAACCCTGCAGTTAGCTGATAGGTCTGTAAAAATTCCTTGTGGTGTCATATAGGATGTTCTTATTGAGGTCGATAAGTTTATTTATCCAGTAGATTTTGTTGTCCTTGATACCCAACCTGTCCCCGACCCAGAGAACCAGATACATGTAATATTAAGTCGCCCGTTGTTAGCTACATCTAATGCGATCATTAACTGTCAGAATAGTATTATGAACTTATCTTTTGGTAATATGACTATTGAGCTGAATATTTTCAATATTAGTAAGCAACCAACTGAGCTAGATGACACGTGCATTGAAGAGGTGAACATGATAGGAACATTAGTTCAGGAGTCATTACCAAACACTTTGTTAGAAGATCCATTAGAGAAATACCTAGCTCACTTTGGGTTTCATTTTTATGATGATAGTGTGATTAATGAGGTGAATTCTTTGTTAAATTCAACCCCTTTGATAGACACTAGTAATGGATGAAAACCTAAGTTCGAACCACTACCAGTTTCTAAATCTACCATAAATCCTTCTATAGAAGAGCCTCATAAGTTGGACCTACTCTGAAGTATGTGTATTTAGGCCCATTTGAGACGTTGCATGTGATTGTAGCATCCGACTTGGATATTAACCAGGAAAGTAGGCTAGTGACCGTGATTCAAGACAATAAGGAAGATTTAGGGTAGACCATAGCAGACATCAAGGGTATAAGTCCTACTTTTTTGTATGCATCAGATTCATTTAGAGGATGATACCAAACCGTCTAGGGAGATGCAACGTCGACTTAACCCTGATATGAAAGAAGTAGTTCAAACTGAGGTGCTTAAGTTGTTAGATGCGGGTATTATCTACCTTATCTCAGACAGTAAGTGGGTCAGCGCTGTTCAGGTTGTTCCCAAGAAATCAGGTATCACTGTAGTCCAGAATGATAAAAATGAGTTAATCCCAACCTGAGTGACCACGGGGTGGCGTGTTTGTATTGACTATAGAAAATTGAACAAGGTCACAAGGAAGGACCACTTTCACATTCCTTTCATCGACCAAATGATTGAGAGATTAGCTGGACATAGATACTATTGCTTGCTAGATGTTTTTTCTGGTTATAATCAGATTGTTATTTCCCCAGAAGACCAAGAGAAAACCACTTTTACCTGTCCCTTTGGTACCTTTGCATATATACGCATGCCTTTCGGGTTGTGTAATGCACCCGCTACTTTTCAGCGTTGTATGATGATCATATTTTCTGACATGGTAGAACGGTTTCTAGAGGTCTTTATGGATGATTTTTCAGTATTTGGGTCATCTTTTGATGATTGCTTGCATCATCGACATTAGTGTTGACTAGATGTAAGGAAAAGAATTTAGTGCTTAATTGGTAAAAATGTCATTTCATGGTTCGCTCAGGAATTGTTTTAGGGAATATCGTATCTTCTAAGGGTATAGAGGTAGACAAAGCCAAAGTTGACCTTATTAAGACTTTACAGAATCCCAAAACTGTACGAGATGTTAGGTCATTGTTAGGGCATGTAGGTTTTTATCGTCGATTCATTAAGGATTTTAGCTTGATTTCTAGACCTTTTTGCAATCTGCTTGTAAATAATGTTAAGTTTGTCTTTGATGATGCTTGTTTAGAGGCTTTGAGAAGCTTAAGACCTTACTCACTACGGCCCTCATAGTCCAGGCACCTAACTGGAACCTACCCTTTGAAATAATGTGTGATGCTTCAGATTATGTTATTGGTGTTGTGTTAGGTCAGCGAGAAAACAAATTACTTCATGTGATTTACTATGCTAGCAAAACCCTGAATGATTCCCAACTGAACTACACCACCACAGAGAAGGAACCGTTAGCTATTGTTTTTTCCTTAAAAAAGTTTAGATCATATCTTTTAGGTTTCTAAGGTTATAGTCTTTACTGATCATGCTGCTTTGAAGGATACTAAACTTAGATTGATTAGATGGATTATTTTGTTACAAGAATTCTCTCTATAAATAGAGACAAAAAGGGTGCAGAAAATATAGTAGCATACCACTTATCTTGATTTGTTTTGGATTCCCCTAATGATTCTCCTCCTGTGAGAGATAGTTTTCCTGATGAACAACTATTCTTTGTTTCCCAATTACCTTGGTTTGCGAATATAGTAAATTTTCTTGTTACTGGTTGAATGCCTCAATACTGGGGGTAAACAAGACCGTTCTAGGTTTTTAGCTGAGGTAAAGCATTTCTTTTGGGACGATCCTTACTTGTTTAAGTATTGTCCAGACTAGATTATTAGGAGATGTATACCTGAGAGTGACCACTCTAGTATTATTTGCTTTTGTCATGCTAATGCTTGTGGGGGTCACTTTAGTGTTAAGAAGACTGCTGCTAAGTTATTGCAGTGTGGATTATACTGGCCGTCGTTGATTAAAGACTCCACAGTTACTGTGCTGCTTATGAGCGATGCCAGAAGTTAGGAACTATTTATCGTAGAACTATGATGCCTTTGAACCCTATTTTAGTCATTGAGGTCTTTGATGTGTGGGGCATTGATTTTATGGGTCCTTTTCCTAATTCTTTTGGTTATTTTTACATCCTTGTCGTTGTAGATTATGTATCCAAGTGGATAGAGGAGGTTTTGTGTAAAACAAAAGACCAAAAGGTTGTGGTCCAATTTTTGAATGATAACATATTTGCACGTTTTGGTACACCACGAGCTATAATTAGTGATGGAGGGTCACACTTTTGTAATCGAACGTTTAAGCTCTTGATGAAGAAATATGGTATTACCCACAAAGTAGCTACCCATATCACCCATAGACTAGTGGTCAAGTAGAGGTTTCCAACAGGGAGATAAAACGTATTCTAGAGAAAACAGTTAATCCTAATAGGAAAGACTGGTCGTTGAGGCTTACTGATGCCTTATGGGATTACTGTACTGCATTTAATACCCCCATTGGAATGTCACCTTATCGTATAGTTTTTGGAAAGGCATGTCACCTGCCCGTCGAGTTAGAACATAGAGCATATTGGGTTGTAAAGCAGTTAAATTTTTTACTTGACAAAGCAGGAGCTCACAGGAAGCTCCAGCTCAATGAGTTGGAAGAGATTCAGAAAGAGGCATATGATAGTGCTAGGGAGTATAAGAACAAAATGAAACTTGTGTATGATAGAAATATTTTAAGAACGTAATTTTCTCAAGTCTATATGATACTCGTTTGCATCTATTCCCCGGGAAGTTACGCTCTCGGTGGACCATTCCTTTTGTTGTTCGCACTGTTTTTCCTCATGGTGCTATTAAGATTGAGACTCAAGATGGTAGAAATCCTTTCAAGGTTAATGGTCATAGGTTGAAACCATTTTTAGAGCTTTTTCCTACAGGTGATGTTGAGGAAGTCCCTCTGGAGGACCCTGTTTACTCTGATTGACCATCAGGGTTGTTTTTGTACATTAGTAGATTTTATTTTTTAGGTTTTTATTTTCTATCTTATTGTCCATAGAAGGATTGCTACGCTTCACCCAGGTACTATCTTTCTGACTTACCTTTTTATTCCTCATTTTACTTGTCTATTGGTACTGCTCTTTATTTTGAAACATTGAGGAGACTGTTTGATTTAATTTTGGGGGTAAGGGAGAAACTTTTTAGTGCAATAATAAAAACTCCAAAGTTTAGAAGCTTGTTAATAATTCAGGATGACACTAACCATTATAGGTAGATGGAAACTTAGCTTTTTATAGGATTTGGCGTGCCCAGTTAAATGGTATATTCATAAAAGGACAGAGTTCAGGTGTTAGAAATAACATGATAGTTGTCACCATTTCTCGGAGTCTATCTCGACCATATCACTTTCTATTTTTATTTTTGCAATTTGTGTTTCTCTAAGTGATTTGGTGGGGCACCAGTATCGAATTGTTATCGTCGTCAGGATGAAATAGAGTGTTTAAGATCAAACCCCATTTTTCTTTAAAAAAAAACGAGTATTGACACTTTGATAGAAATATGTGTGTGTTCTCCCTGTGTTTGTCGCCTAAGCAAGCATGGAACACAGGATCTATGAGAAGTATCATGTAATATGCTGATAAGGACCATGCACTTGGATTAAATTTTATCCAATCATGTTTTCAGTACATTTATAATTGTTTTATTTTCAATAAATCAATTGATGGGACCCTTGTATATACCATCTTGGTCAATAGCGGGAGCGTATCTCAATCTCTTAGGATTCATCCTGGCACTGACCTTCAGACAGATATGGGAAACACCATTCACCTTAGTCAACATATACACCATTCATCACTTCTATATCCATCTTCTAAATCTATTCATGTGATTGAACTTTGTTAGATTCTAAGTATCGTGGTTGAAAACGACTATCTAAGTAGAGCTTTGTTTTCTTACATATGAATTTTAGTATGCTTGAGTAAAAACTCGTGTATATCAATTGGACTCATATAGGGTAATGATTCCGATATCCGAAGAATTTAGTATGCCAAATAAATAGCTTGTTCAGTGTTTACCCTCAATCGTTCACAGGTAGCTAGGATTTGGAGTAAAGGTTTTGTGGGTATACCTCTTGTAAACCCTCACGAGACAAAACTCGTCTGATAGGGACACCTAGGGGTTTAACGGCTTATTACATATGTTATATGTAGTCGCGATTCCTACAAAAGTGAGTTAGGATTTTATTTTATTAGATTTGCTCGAGGACTAGCAAATAATAAGTTTGGGGGTATTTGACAGACACATTTTAGTGTCTAATTTGTTCATAATTCTCTGTATTATTAGTGCTCGATTTTTACTTATTGTTTCATTTTATGTGTTTGTAGGTTTTTTTGGGAAATAAACATTTGTGGAAAAATCGGCTCAAAAAGTATTAAAAGCACCTGAGAAAAATTAATAAAGGCACCCCAAAAAATTACTAAAGGCACCCTACTATTGGATAGGGGCACCCTCTTCTCTTTGATTTGAAAACCGAAAAAATTGAGGGATATATTCTTACGCGTGAGTGACGTTCTGAAATTTCTTGTCTAAGCCAGAAACATATTTCTTATGGGATTGAGAAAAAATCGAGATAGAGTTGGATTTGGATCGAATATATAGTTCCGATCGACTAAGAAGAAGTAATTAGGGTTTGAAAGACCTATATAAGCTAAACAGATAGAAGAAAATAGGGGAGCTTGAATCGGGAGAGTTTTCGCCGGAAATTCCAGGGAAGAATTCACTTAGAGAATTCTTGCTCCGGTGGTGTAGCAAAAGGCCTGGTTGAGTCACAAAAGAGGTTACGAAGGTTGGGTCAAGCTCAGGAAGCTAAACAGAGCGAAGAAAATCAATTCAAGAAAATTATGTGTGCGGCTGCCGAAGAAGACAGGAAGAAGAATAAAGAACAGGCAACGGTTTCTTCAACCCATCAGTAACGTTTATCTTCAGGTTTGCAATGTTTATCTTCAGCTGCAACGGTTTCTTCAACCAATCAGCAACGTTTATCTTCAGCTTCGCAACGTTTATCTTCAACTTCATTGCAACAGTTAATCTATAACGCCTAGAAAACGTGGCAGATTTCCTGTTTTATTATTTTTTGCTTCTTTTCTTCTTCTCAAGCACTTTTGAGCCATGTACAAATCTTTTGAGAGATTTTTGAGCATGATGAGATAGACCCTATTGCTGAGGCGATGGAGGAAGCTATTTTTCCAATAATAGAGTGGTAATTCTTATTTTATTAATTTTTTACAATTCTTTTATAATTATTTGTTTTGAATTAAATTTGGAAAAAATGATTTTTATCATTTAGTTGTGCTTTCTTTTTATTGGTCATGCTGAGTCTAGAGCTTTTGATGTCTCATACTTTTGATTTACAACTATTATTTTGGAAATCTAACTTTGGCAATATTTTGAATAAATTGAATATATGAATTGCAAAATAATTATTAATGTTTAATCACTCGAAAAATTGGCTAATGGTGGAATCCTTAGTCTCAATTCTTTCCACAATTCTTGAATCAATTTTACTTTAATTTTCTTTATTTTTAGTACTAAAAATTAGGTTTAAAAATAAAATATTTACAAGTCTGAGTAACGAATCTTTTACCATTATTTTAAAACAACATCAGTTTCTTCTCGTCATCAGAAGCACTTGATCTGTAAACGATTCGCAAATATCTCCATTCTTAGTAAAAAAATATTTCAAATTTTTTAAAATATTGAAACAAATCAGCTTCACATTCACATCTTCTGATCGTGACTTGGTTGTCTCCTAGGTAGAGTTCCTAGAATCTGACAAGAGAGGTGATGAATGATTGCAATGGGGATTCGGAAGCGGGGCTTACTTGGTCGAGTTTTAAAGTATGAATTGAGTCTCCAAGCTTTGTGAGGAGTCCCCAGCCACATTCTTTATCGTTCGCGTCGACCATGTCCTTCAAGGAAGCATGACTTGATCATGAGTATCCTCTGTAAAGAGTAAGTGCTTGCCAGTCACAACATTATTCAGGGAAGCAAAGACATCCTCGCGTTGTCTTTTCGAGAGATAGAGAAGCTCGCACATCTGTTCTATCAGATACTGAACTTTCTGATTAGTTGATTTCCTAAAGAGAGTGAACTTTCTAACAAGAAGGGGATTCTTGTGGACTCCTTCAGCTTTTACTTGCAATTCTCCTGACTACATCTTTTCTTTAAAGATACGCTTCAAATTGTTACTGGTCGGGTGATTGACATATCGGTGATAATGACAATATTTCAGATCTGCCATCTGCTGAGCTGAAAGAAATCGTCGTATGGGTGGTAATTGGATGGTGTCGTCTGCTATCCAAGCTTTAAGAAGTTCCAGTACTTCTTATATTGGAATCGGGAAATCGGGGAACATGGGATTTGGCTTCACATCTTGCTCCTGTTGCGGCTGCATTTGTTGTTGTTGTTGTCGTTGAACTTTGGATGTGTTTTAAGACAAAGTCAATCTCCGAGTTAGCACTGGTGTCGATATTGGAATGGAAGAAGAATGATTTTTCTGTGACTCTGGTTGAGATAGATCTTCCTCTTGGATCCCTCGCTACTGACAACACCGATCGATGGTTGAATATTTTACTGTTTGTTGATTAGTCACCGGCTTCCACGGGTGTATCCATGGTTTTTTTCCCTTGCTGGTCAGGTTATTTCCAACAAGGAAGGAATGGTTGTGGCAGATTGTTTTGTATCTTCGTGTAATTCAGAAAAGTCTGGAAACGTAAATTTTCTAAAAGAGCACAATAGACAGGGATCATCTTTCGTAACAGTACAACGCTTGAGTTATGAATCTCTTCATGTATTGATTGGGATGCTCATTATTCTTCTGGAATATTATTTCCATATCTGATAGCGTGATTTGCTCGGAGACAAAGAAGTACTTTTTGTAGAAATCATTGATCATTTTTGTCCTACTGAAATAGTGTTGGGAGTAATGTTGTTGTACCATGTGTAATCCCTTCCAGTAAGATACTTTGAAAATTCTTTAAGATGTAACACATGGTTATATTCATGTTCTTCGAGTGATTCCAGGAATCGGGAGATGTGTTCACGAGCGTTTCCAATTCCATCGTACAATGAGAAAGGTTGAGATGAGTAACCTCCTGTAGAGGGATCCTTTAAATCTCAGGCAGGTAAGGAGGTTGATGTTGATGAAGCGAGGATGAGTCTTCCTTGGCATGATTCCATAGAAGTCTCTCGATATCTTTGTGGCTCACGAAGTTTATTTTTTGGTTCCCCTGTGTTGGACGATCAGTAATGATGTGGACTTCTTGTCTTTTCAAGTCTTTGGCGTCTCAGCTTCAGTAGTCCTTACGAGATTGGTCCTCATTTGCTCAATTAGTCGATGGAGTTATTCTGGAGGGAGTTGTTCTTTTAAGGTCTTGAGGAAAGCGAGTACCTCCTTCCGAGTGGTATCCATGTACACCTGTGTTCTAGCAAGTACCTTTTGACTCTTTATCAGATTATCAATGTTGAGCATAGTTTGAGTATTCTTGGTGCCTTCAGCAGTCTTGTTACCAAGAGGAGGTGTGGTAGTAGTATTGGTAGTGACATTGGTGCGAGGAGGTTCAGTAATGACAGGGGTGTTTTCAAAAGCCACTCTCAAGTACCTTGAGTGCGGTTCGTTTAGACCCGAAGTGTCCTCCACAAGCATACGAATGATAAAAAGACAAGATAAAATTGAATTCAGATTCGGGTACGCACCTCCGTATAAAATGGTATGAACAATGTTTCCATAGGTATGGATCATCCCAAATGTATTGATTTGCTATCTTTTTAAGTTTTTCCCTCTCAGCACGAGACAAATTACTTGGGATTTGTTTAGACACTAAATAATTCAAAATATCAACATACCATGGTTCTGAAACTGCAATAGAGAATAATTTCTCATCTGGAAAGCTTTCACGCCACAAGATAGCTTCTTTGTTTATAGTTAAACGAATCAAGTGATCTGCAAAAGTGTTCTCAATGCCTTTCTTATCTTTCATTTCAAGATCAAACTCTTGTAGGAGTAGTATCCATCGAATGAGTCTCGGTTTCACCTCTTTCTTCGCAAGTAAGTACCTAAATGCTGCATAATCAGAAAACACAACAACTTTCATACCAAGCAAATAAGAACGAAATTTCTCCAATGCAAATATGATTGCTAACAATTCCTTTTTTGTGGTCGTGTAATTCTGTTGAGCATCATTCAACGTTATGGAAGCATAATAAATAGCATTGGGTAGCTTCCCAGTACGTTGGCCTAATACTGCACCGACCGCATAGTCACTGGCATCATACATTAGCTCCAAGGGATTGTTCCAATCCGGTGGTCTAATGATAGGGGCTTTTATCAAAAGTTCTTTCAAACGATTGATGTGGTTTTATACAGTGGTAAGAAAAGTATCGTTCACTCATACTTGTTGAGATTGATTTTAGAACTAAAATTCTAATACTAAAATAGAAAAGTTAAGCAAAAGTTTGTAGCAAGCTTATAGAAAAGACTGAGACAAAGGATTCCAACATTAAAAGATTTTTAAGTGATTGTATATTGATAATTATGCAATTCCTTAACATTCAAATTGATTCTAACTATTGCCTAGACAAGTAAATTTTCAAAATAACAGTTGTAAATCGAAAGCATGGAACATCAAAATTACTAAACTAAGCATAATCCAGCAAAAGAAATCACAACTAGTTAATCAAAATCATATATTCAATTTTTATTCAATGCAAATAATCATAAAAAGAATTGCAAAAATTAATTAAATAGAAATTACCACTTTATTATTGAAATAATGGCTTCCTCTATTGTCCCAGTGTTGGGGTTTATCTCCTCATGTTGAAAACACGCTCAAAATATTGATTTATAGCTCAGAAAGTGTTTACAAAGATGAAAAGGAGAAACTGACACAGAATTGCAACGTTTATATATGTTGCAAAGAATAATTGGTAACTGTAGGTAGTCATTACAAAAAATCTAAACACAAAAGAATAGGCAACATAAATGTACATCTACAGCCACAGACATTTACGGTTTTGACAACGGTTTCTTCTTCCACTTCACGAGCAGAAGAATTTTATTGTTTTTTTTTTACTTTCTTCTCTTCCTGTGCCATCCCCCTGAATTATTCCAATGTCGACCCCTATTTATACCAGAATACAACCCAATCTTCTAAATCCTCGAAATAACTGATCTTTGTATTCAAAGAAAATAGTTTTCCGTATATTTTCTATCTTTCTCGGCCTTCTCGGTCTGAAAACAACTTGATTTTGTTTCCTTTTTCTTATTTACAAGTTGTTTGTCTTCTCTTGCTAGCTTGGAAAAATTCTAAGGAGATATTATCTCATTTTATTACACAGACTCATATGAAACCCGAGAATCTTTCTCATTATTTTTACGGGTTTTCTTCCCTTTTTAACGTCCAAATTTGAGTCCCCAAACCCTATAAAACTCTTCTTGATAAGTTAAGGAGATATTTTTGCCTTTAATACTTGAGAATAACCCAAAATAATACATGAAGGATTTATGTTGTGAGAAGGAAGAGTTCCCGCCAATTTTTTTATTTGAAATGGAGAAGAAGGGGTGCCCTGAATCAGAAAGGAGGGTACCTTTAGCACTGGGGTGCCCTTATCTAATTCTTGGGTGCCTTTAGTAATTTTATGTGTGCCTTTAACATTTTTTTGAGCCAACTTTTCCAACAATGTTTATTTCCAAAAAACACCTACACACATAAAACACCATAATTAATACAACAAAATGAGCACTACCAATAAATAAAACTGAGACAAAACAGACACAAAAATGTGTCCATCAAATACCCCCAAACTTATTATTTGCTAGTCCTCGAGAAAACCTAATCTAGAAAATAAAAATCCTAACTCACTTTCGCAGGCATCGCGATTGCACTTTGCGTGTGTAACAAGCCTTTAAACCTCTAGGTGTCCCTAGTGGACGAGTTTTGTCTCGTGAGGGTTTACAAGAGATCTACCCACAAAACATTTACTCCAAATTCTAGCAACATGTGAACGATTGAGGATAAACACTAAACATGCTATTTAGTTGGCTACAAAATTCTTTGTCTATGGGAGGAATTACCCTGTTTTGAGTCCAACTGATGTACACGAGTTTATACTCGAGCGTACTAAAATTCATATATAAGAAAACAAAGCACTACTGAGAAAGTCGTACAGTGGACTACGATACTCGTAATCTAACAAACCACAATCACATGAATAAATTAAAAAAATGAATATGATCGTCTATGCCAAGATGAAATCTAATAGATTGAGATACGCACCCACTGGTCTGAATCCTAATTCTAGTATCAACTCAGCTGGTATATACAAGGGCCCCAACGGTCGATTTATTGGATATATACAATTATTTTTTTACTTTTTTTTTCTCGACAACATGATTAGATCTTTTGAATCTAATCGCATGCTCCTTGTCAGAAGATTAAATGATAGTTCTCATGGATCCTACATTCCACGCTTGCTTAGGCCACGAAGACAGGGAGAACATACACATATTTCTATCCAAGTGTCATTTTTTTTTAAATGGTCAAGTTCAATTAAAACAATGGGGCTTGATCTCAATTATTCTACTTCATCCTAAAGGCAACAAGGCGATACTAGTAACCCACCAAATCACTTAGAGAAACAAAAAATTACAAAAATAAAAACAGAACGTGATATGGTGATGATGTCGAGATATGGTGACAACTATCATGTTATTTCTAACACCTGAGCTTTGTCCTTTTATGAATAGACCATTTAGTTGGGTCCCTCAACTCATACAGACAAGAAGTTTGTTTCCATCTACTTAGAATGTTCAGTGTCATCCTAAATTGTTCACAAGTTTCTGAATTTTGGAGTTTTCTACTGTAACTAAAAATTTCTCCCTTACCCCCCAAACTTAAATCTAACATTGTCCTCAATGTTCTAAAGATGAATTTAAAAGCATGAACAAGGAGAAATTGTTACCAATTGAAGAAAAGAGTTAAGGAAGGATATTATTGTGTCGCATGTTCATGGGTTACATCCCATGAAGTGCTAAGTTTAAATTCCTTAGCCTGACAACAAATACCACAAAATGGCTAATCATCTTTCAAAATCATATACCAATAGCCGAAATAATTGTGGGTCAACAGTACCAAATAAAGCTGACACAAATATAAAGATACTGTAGCAAGCCAAGAAAGTAAACAAATAGAGAACAACCTTATCTAGTTTTTTGTTTAAGAAAACTACATTTAGATGCGGTTCAGGTTCAGGTTCTATAAAGGGTTTAGATAAAATATTTTCATGGTCTGAATTTTCTCATAGGTAGGATCAGAAGGGTTAGGTTGTAGAACACATAATAATAACCTGAATAATTATGGATTCTCAAAGTTAATCAGATTGGACTCATACAGTTGACCACAATGGAAGTGGTGGTCAATCTTAAGCAAATGTGTCAATTCTAATCTCCTAAAGTCATTAGGCTTAGGCTCAAAATTTAATAACTGACACATTTGAAATTCAATCGTTCCCACAATTGGAAGAAACTTTTGGTGGGAAAACAAATTCAATTTTATATTATCGCCTGGGTAGACCACATCAACCAGAGGATGATTCTCTAACAACTGAACTTATTTTTGGACATGATTAGATTCAGGAAACAGTTCTTGGAGATAATCTTTTAAAATGGTAGAGGCATAAACGTTAAGTCCCAAGGGAGGGACTTTTAAAAGAGTCAAAGGTAAAGCACAGGGAGAATGATAATCACCCCGGAACGTAGAATTTTGGGTGTCTCTAGATAGACTAGTCACAATTTCCCTAATTTCTAGATCATCAGATTCCAGAAAATGGTCAATTTTTTCTTCTAAGTTATAAATAGGAGGTGCAGTCTCACCCACATTTAAAATATCTACGAGTCTATCTTCTTCGTTTGAGACTATTGTTCCTAAATCGTTGGACTCTAAAACACTAGTCTTGGAATAGACTCGTTCCTCTAAACCATCATCGTCTTCATAATAACGAGGAAATATTTTATCATCTATATCAATAATATCTTTAGTTAAATCCCTTTCCTCTTGAATTGGTGAATAATCATTAATATTATTAGGATCGGAACTAGAAACATCATTATTATCGTAAATCTCAATTGTTGTGAAAATTTCCTCATCATTATGACTACGGATTTCAATTTCCTCATCAACCGTATCCTCATCATCATAATAATATGAAGATGATTGAACCTTATCTAAATAAATAGTGTCTTCTATTCTAACCACTTCCTATAAATTAGGTAAATATTCATCATTATTATCAAAGGTAAAATTGGAAACATTATATTGGCAATTATGATTATTTTGAATTCTTTCGTCTTTAACACAAACCTATTTGTATTCTCAGCTAACTTCTTGAGTGTTGTTTCTAGAGGCATAATAGGTTCATAGGGATTACTAGGTCGCAATCGCTCGAGGGGTTCTTCTATAGGAGAATTACTCATTGTTGCAATTCGTTTCTTTGTTTCTAACTCAAACCTATTTGTCGACTCAAGTATCAGCTTGAGTGACTCTTCTAGAGAGGTACTTGGGTCAATATAAGGAATAGTATAACCCATCCGCTTCATGGAATTTTAGAAAGAAATAGCACTCAATTGCAACTTCTCGAGGGAATCCTTCAAAGACAAAGAACTCGAATTTTGTTCGTTTTCCCGTTCATATGACTGATGCGTGTACGAATAGTAATTGGGATCGCCATGGTATGAACCATAACCTCCATAGGGTTGGTAGTGATCCAAAGTATTATCCACACTATGGTCATAGTACGTGTAATGTCCGGTTTGAAACTCAGTCGTATATTCATTGTATTGGCTATCATAATACTAGTTCGACATGTTTAATATTATTTTTTTGGTGCAAATGCAAATGCAAGGTTGAATACAATAGGTAATCTCAGGTTACCATAGCACAATATACCTACAGTCAAAGACTGGTCAAAGGTACGAGCCTAAGGCTTGTGGAATTTCGACTGATAACGCCCAAAGGGTTCAGAGTACTACTCCACGTGTTTTCCTAATAATTGGTAGTGGATGATGCAAATGATGTGTGCGCACATGGTTTTTTTTTTATATACAAAATAAAATACTAAAAATAAACAAGCAAGCAAACAAAATATATAAGTACAAAAATAAGAAATAAAGAAAAGAAAAACTAACAAAAATAACTAAAATCTTGGATTTTCTGCACTTTTGTAGGCAAGTCTAACTTTCCACCTTTTGTTTCAAGTAAAACCTACACACCAAAAAAAACAAGAATACCCAAGTGAAATCTAAAAGATAAAAAATTAAAATAAATAAATAAATAAAATAAATCCTAAACTAATCAAAAACTAAACCTAAATTTTTTTATCTAAAACCCTAACCTAAAAACAAGTCCGCGTTGGCGGCGCCAAAATTTGATGTGGTTTTATACAGTGGTAAGAAAAGTATCGTTCACTCAGACTGTTGAGATTGATTTTAAACCTAAAATTCTAATACTAAAATAGAAAACTTAAGCAAAAGTTTGTAGCAAGTTTATAGAAAAGACTGAGACAAAGGAATCCACCGTTAAATGATTTTTTAAGTGATTCTATATTGATAATTATGCAATTCTTTAACATTCAAATTGATTCTAACTATTGCCTAGACAAGTAGATTTTCAAAATAATAGTTGTAAACCGAAAGCATGGAACATCAAAAGTACTAAACTAAGCATGATCCATCAAAAGAAATCACAACTATTTAATCAAAATCATATATTCATTTTTTATTCAACGCAAATAATCATAAAAAGAATTGCAAAATTTAATTAAATAGAAATTACCATTTTATTATTTAAATAATGGCTTCCTCCATTGTCCCATTATTGGGGTTTAGCTCCTCATGTTGAAAAACGCTCAAAATATTGATTCATGGCTCAGAAAGTGTTTACAAAGATGAAAAAGAGAAACTGACACAAAATTGCAATGGTTATATATGTTGCAAAGAATAATTGGTAACTGTTGCTAGTTGTTACAAAAGAGCTGAACAAAAAAAATAGGCAACATAAATGTACAGCTACGTCCATAGACATTTACAGTTTTGGCAACGGTTTCTTCATCCTCTTTACGAGCAGAAGAATCTTATTGAATTTTTTTTACTTTCTTCTCTGCCTTCGCCATCCCCCTGAATTGTTCCAATGTCGACCCCTATTTATACCAGAACACAGCCCAATCTTCTAAATCCTTGAAATAACTCACATATATTTGTATTCAAAGAAAATAATTCTCCGTATATTTTCTATCTTTCTCGGCCTTCTCGGTCTGACAACAACTTGATTTTGTTTCTTTTTTCTTCTTGACAGGTTGTTTGTTTTCTCTTGCTAGCTTGGAAAAATTCTAAGGAGATATAATCTCATTTTATTACACAGACTCATATGAAACCCAAGAATCTTTCTCATTATTTTTATGGGTTTGCTTCCCTTTTTAACGTCCAAATTTGAGTCCCCAAACCCTGTAAAACTCTTCTTGATAAGTTAAGGAGATATTTTTGCTTTTAATACTTGAGAATAACCCAAAATAATACGTGAAGGATTCATGCTGTGAGAAGGAAGAGTTCCCGCCAATTTTCTTATTTGAAATGGTGAAGAAGGGGTGCCATGAATCTGAAAGGAGGGTGCCTTTAGCACTAAGGTTCCATTATCCAATCCTTTGGTGCCTTTAGTAATTTTTATATGTTCTTTTAACACTCTTTCGAGACAACTTTTCCAACAATGTTTATTTCCCAAAAACACCTACACACATAAAACACCATAATTAGTACATAAAAATGAGCACTACCAATAAATAGAATTGAGACAAGACAGGCATACAAATGTGTTTATCAACGGTTGAATGCCGCCAAACACTTCTCATCAAAGTTAAAACCCACATCTTTTTGTAATAATCGGCATCATGGTGATGCAACCTTGGAAAAATCCTTGATAAAACTGCGATAAAATCATGTATGACCAAGAAAAGAACGAATCTCCCTCATCGTAGTGGGAGGAGTAAGAGCACGAATAAGATCTATCTTAGATTTATCAACTTCCAATCCTTTAGAAGATATAATATGGCCTAAAACAATGCCATGAGTTACCATAAAATGGCATTTCTCCCAATTTATCACAAGTTTAATTTCAACACATCATTTAAGAATTAATGTAAGGTTATCCAAGAACAAGTCAAATGAATCACCATACACACTGAAGTCATTTATAAAAACTTCGATAATTTTTTCAACATAATCTTAAAAGATACTTACCATATACCTTTGGAAGGTAGCGGGTGCATTACACAAACCAAAAGGAATCTTTCGGTAAGCAAATGTTCCGAAAGGACAATAAAAGTAGTCTTCTCTTGGTCCTCAGGTGCTATGGCGATCTGATTGTAACCTAAATAACCATCAATAAAATAGTAATAAGAGTGTCCTGACAATCTTTCTAACATTTGATCCATAAAAGGTAAAGGAAAGTGATCTTTTCTAGTGGTTGTATTCAGTTTCCGGTAATCTATACAAACCCTCCAACCGGTTTGCACACGAGTTGGGACAAGTTCATTTTCATCATTTTGTACCACTGTAACGCCTGATTTCTTTGGTACAACTTGTACTGGACTCACCCACTTGCTATCAGAAATGGGGTAAATAACTCTCACATCTAAAAGCTTGAGTATCTCTTTCTTTACTACTTCCATCATCGGAGGGTTCAAACGACGTTAATCCTCCCATGTAGGTTTTGCACCCTCCTCAAGTAGTATTTTATGCATGCATGTAGTTGGGCTTGTTCCCTTGATGTCAGCAATTGTCCATCCTATAGTCGTTTTATACTCCTGCAACACCCGGAGAAGTTTATGTTTCTGCAATTCAGTTAGCTCATTTCAAACTATTACCAACAACTTCTCGTTATCACCCAAATACATGTATTTTAGATGATCAGGAAGAGTCTTAAGTTCTAGTTTAGGAAACTGCAAGATAGATGGCAAAGTTTTCTTATTAGAACACGGTAAAAAAATAAAAGAAATATCATGATCTGGTGAATATTATTGCAGATAATTAAGAGAGCCTAAAACCTCATTAAGTTCATTTCTACATTCGAACCTACCATCAATGAGTGTAA
Organism: Papaver californicum; assembly: GCA_023531435.1. Classification (NCBI taxonomy): domain Eukaryota; kingdom Viridiplantae; phylum Streptophyta; class Magnoliopsida; order Ranunculales; family Papaveraceae; genus Papaver; species Papaver californicum. Next base: position 1,438,961 of record JAJJMC010009062.1, read on the forward strand.
TTAACACGGTTTCAAGCACATCTTCCCCATTCATATTGAACATCTGTTGAGATAAGGTATTGATAACATCAATAGAGAAGCAAGAGTGTACATCACTGGTATATCTCATCGTTTCATAGATGTTGAAACGTATTACTTCTCCATCAAACTTCATTGACAATATTCCACTAAAGACATCAATTTTAGTCCTTGTCGTTCGCATGAATGGACGTCCCAGTAGCAAAGGTAGAGACGAATCAGTTGATCCATCAGTCATTTCCAGTACACAGAAATCTGCTGGAAAGACTAGTTGATTGAACTGCACAAGCACATCTTCGATAACGCCTTTAGGGTATACGTTAGAACGGTCAGCTAATTACAAAACAATTCCAGTTTCTTTCAAATGACCTAAATTAAGAGATTCATATATAGATGCAGGCATAATATTCACCGATGCTTCTAAATCAAGCATAGCCTTATTAAACTTTGTGCTACCAATAACAATAGGAATGTCAAAACTACCGGGGTAGTGGGAGTTTCTTTTGCAAGATAGCCGAAGCATTCTCCCCTACTTTCATTACCTCATTACCGATCAACTTTTTTTTATTGGTGCACAAGTCCTTCAGAATTCTCGCATATTTGTGGATTTGTTTGATTGCATCTATGTATAGAATATTCGCATGAATCTTCTTGAAAATATCTAATATCTCCTTATCTTGTTCCTCCTTTTTAGAATTAGCAAAACTGCAAGGGAAAGGTAAAGAAAAAACATAAGTAGAAACAGGAGGTTTAAATTTTTCTTCAGGTACCTTAGTGGTTTGGGAAGAGTCAAAAATATCTTTCTCCAAAACCGTCCCCTTAGGGTCTTTTTTCTTTTCAGCATCTTCTGGTTGCATAGTTCGTGTACCACTTCTCAATGTCACAACGTTGATAGAATCTTTTGGATTAAGAGGTTGAGAAGGGAGTTTCCTATTATTTTGTGCCTTCAAATGATTAATCTCAGTTGCCATAGTGTCCACTTGCGTTTGTAGCTCTTTGATTGCATTATCAGTTGTTTGCTGATTTTTCTGCATCATTGAAGTCATATTCTTCATCATGGCAAGCATCTCTGATGATTCTGAGTTCTGAACTAGTTTTGGTCGTTGTACTTATGTTGAAAACCACTAGGAAGATTGAAAACTGGTCCTGGAACTGCAGCTTGCTTGTCTGCATAACTGAAGTTGGGATGATCTCTCCACCCTGGATTATATGTGTTATAATAAGGATCATACCGTTACCTCTGTTGATTTGGGAAAATAACATTGACTTGATCGTTTCCCTCTTCATAGCCTTGGGTAGATGATGGAACCACCACGGCTGCGATTTATTGCATCATTGCTGCCATGTTGCCCATTTGCTGATAAAGCTCAGACACTTCGCTCACTTCATTGACTCTCCTGAAGAGCGAATCTGACCCACGACTCGAGAATTGTTGAGAATTTGCTGCCATGTTCTCAATTAACTCTTTATTTTGAGCTACTATTTTGTTCACTAGTGCACCACCACCTGCACCGTCGAGAAGATTTCTGTCACTTACTTGTAAACCCTCGTAGAAATACTAGATGATCAACAAATCACTGAATTGATGATACGGACAGCTATCCACCAGTCTCTTATAACGTTTCCAGCATTCATACAATATCTCTCCTTCCATCTACTTAATGTCGTAAATCTCTTTACGAATCTAAGCTGCCTTTGATGCAGGAAAGTATCTCTCTAGGAAGAGTTTCTTCAAACCATTAAAAGTTGTGACACTGCTAGAAGGTACATAGTACAACCATTCTTTTGCAGTATCCATCAAGGAAAATGGAAAAACTCATAATATGACTTCATCTACATCTGTATCCTTTGGTAGCATGGCCATGAATACGTTATAAAAATCCATTAGGTGTTTGTTTGGATCTTCATTAGTCATTCCATGAAACTTTGGTAGCTCACGGATCAATCATGTCTGATCTCAAATGTAAATTTTGTTTTAATACACCATTGTTGTGTATCCAACTTGTGAGAAGCTAAGTCCTTGGGTGTACGGTTTTCGTCACCCATTGCTTCTTCTTGTGTATCTTCCGGTTTATCTTTCAGTAGAGCCCCTCTCCGAGTCTCAATTCCAATCTACAGAAACCCGACAGGCTTCGGCTTCGGTTTAGGATCCAGAAGATAAGTACCTGAACAACAATTCTCAAAACTAAATTAAAAACTAAAAATAAGAAATCAAAAACAAAATAACAATCTGCTTGCCTCCCCTGAAGCGATGCTAAAATTTGGTCAGTTTTCATCCAAGAAAAATTATTTCAAGTTCTTTTCACTCACAATTGTAAATAAGAGTATAGTTATAAGAACAGATTCGATCCACAGGGAGATATGGGTTATTATTTTTGTTTGAAAACTTATGTAAAATGGGGTGATTTTATGTTTTAAAGACTAAAACAATTATGTTAATTATGCTAGAAGATAATGAGTAAAGAGTATCAATAGGTTTAAAGTACTGGTTAAGGGTTTATCTTCAATATTAAAACATGCACTTTCACTAATAACTAGAGTTGTCACTTAATCATTCATTATCAAGAGCCCTAGAGCATCCCATCGAGAGCAAACTCCGGTAAATTCCTCATGTCATCACATACCATAACGATGAATATGTAAATACTACTCAAAGAATAACCTAATACAACGTGCTATCAGGTTTAATCCCTCAAGAGCTTTAAGTTCTATAATTAGGCTAATCAATACAATAGATATACTACATCCTTAACCAATATTAAAGGTTTATCTCATCATGGATTTCTCAAAATCCATGAAAAATATAGAAGAAAGCAAGTAAAGCAAACCCTAGAAATCGTAATGTTCAATCGCAACTCCAAGCCCTAGCTCCTTGTATTCTCTCCAAAATATATGATCCAAGATGATATTCAATCTTTATAAGTGTCTCTTATATAGTATCTCAAAGTATAGAAGAACCTGTACTCAAATCCTAGTTAAAATAGGTTCCAAAAATATCAAACCCCCGCATAGAAGATTAAAACATCCGCAACAACCCGCACCTGGTCGGCCAAGTCTGGACGACCACATCCTTCCCTAGTTGGTCGTTCCTGAGCGACCAGAAAACCACTTTCTTCTAGATTTCAGTCGTCCAAGTCTGGTCATCTATGCTTCTTCGTAGTCGTCCGAGTCTGGAATACTAGCCTTCTTCGTAGTCGTCCGAGTCTGGACTACTATCGAAATTTTTCTTCTTTTGATTATGGATTTTAGTCGGCCGAGTCTGGCCGTAGAATGATATTCAAAACATGTAAATTATTCACCTATCAGTTGCCAGAACGTACGATTGTCTTAGACCGCCAACCAATACCCCAATAAGAATCCCCCATGTGTTGTATTTGATATCTCGTAGAATGATAACGGAGTCATGAACCACTACTGTTTTGACTAAGTCAAGTTAATTCAAATGACTTGTTATTTCAGTGAGGCAAGTTGTGCAACTTACTAAATTAGACGGATCAATGTCGAGTCTAGTAGATTTAGTGGTTAGGTACTAACTTGGGAATAAAATGGTTGTTTTAATAGCCAATAGCCATCTTAGAAGTAGCAAGGCAGAATTATGAAAGTGTTTTAAAGCCAGTATTACGAGAAGCTTTCCTAGAAAATAGGCTTATTAAATAACCATATAAGGCTAGCATTGATATTAGACCAGTACCGAGAAGAATGGCGTATTTCTAAAGGAGGCAGCTAGCAATGCTTGCGCAAATAGAGATGTGCTAGCTCTTTAGCGCAAAAGCTAATATGCTAGTGTTTTGAGAGCAAGGCTAACATACCACCCTTTTTGCAAGGAAGCTAAGTTTTAGCTGCAAAGGATAAGATGCTACTAGCCAAGGAAGCTAGCACTAATGCACGGCTTTAGTAAAGTAAGCATAGAGCTAATGCGCTAAGTCAAATAAACTAGTGCCTCTAGCGTTATTTGGCTAGGACGCTGCCAAGGCAAGGAAGCTAGCGCCAATGCGCTAGGTCAAGGAAGTTAACTAGGTCAAGGGAGCTAGCGCCTATAGTCAAGGAAGATAGCTAGGTCAAGGGCAATGGCTCCAATACGCTGTGGCTGGAATGCTTGCTAAGCCGAGATACTTCCTCGATTACACTGAGGAGGCCAGCGCCAATACACTTCCTCGAGTACGCTGCTAAGGACGCTTCCTCGAGTACGCTGAGACGGTCACTCCAATACGCTTCCGCTGAGACACTTCCAAGGCCAAGTAGCTTAACGTCCATGCGCTAAGGCTGGGACGTTAGCTCTAACGTGCTGCTAAGATAATAGTTAGCGCCAATACTTTGTTCGGCTAAAAGTTAACGCTATCTTGGTGCTAATGCAATAAAGGGATAGGGTTATCCTAGCTCAGAGGCACAATGCGTCTTCGAAGGCATTGCTATTTTTTTGTGGCGCGTCCAAGAGGAACGACGCATAATTTGTGGTTTGTCTTTGTACAAAGTGCTAAAGTGTCATATTTTAAACTTATGACAACAATTGGTAATGTGTTCTTTGCAAACAAGGAGTTAAGCTAGAATGTATTTTGGGGATTAAGCATTAGATAGATATTATTGAAACATCAATGTGCATTCGAGGAAAGTTCACAGAATTCAGATGTGGAATTTATGCGACATCAGACTAGTCTGATACGGCATAAATATTATGAATGTTGAGGAAACTACAAGGCCAGTTTAGAATGCTTGTAGTTGTTCATAGAGACTGTATTCTTATTTTGCTTGTGAAATATATAATCTGAAATACAGTATTTCGTGTTTCGTTATAAAGCTAGGAATATGCGCATAAATATGTGCATATCTTTTTATATTCCTGCTGCTAGGCAAAAGGAAATTTTATAATTATATCCCTTGTCAAAAACTTACCATCTACAGGGGGTAACTTCTTTATGATAAATGTTTTACTAGTACTATCATATGCTAACAATTGTGAAGCTGTTATTAAAATTGCAGATCTTTATCTGGGCGGATCCCCAGGTTTTTCAGATTGTTGGTGTACGGAAAATAACTAGAAGGTCATGCTGAGGACGTTAAACGAAGCGTTTAATAGGAGGCAACCCATTGGTTTCGTATTTCTATCTCTTTTTATTTTTAGTTTTCTTAGTTTGTATATCATATTAGGAATTTCCCACCTTGATTTTACATTGGAGAAATCAATTTACATTGAGGACAGTGTAAAGTTTAAGTGTGGAGGAGTAATTAAGCACATAGAGTTTTAGTATTCACTTTAGGTAGAATTTTTGTATATATTTGCATGAAAACCTCCAACCTTTAGATATTTTAGAGTCACTTAGTATACTTCTAGGTAAGCTTACATACGGATTTCTTACCAAAATAATTGAATTTAGACGTGCTAGAAAACAACATTCGGGTTTCTTACTTGTTCGAGAGTAATTGTTGGATTTAACTATGTTGGTGGGAAATCAGGTGCAGAATGAATTTAGTATTAGAGTTGCTGATCAATCATTAGTGGAGACTATTATTGTTACATCAAGCTAGGCACTAGACCTTCAATTCTTTGTAGTTGTTTAAAAATTATCCTTAGAGTGTGTGTCATCCTACGTTAATTCCGGGTAGAATGATGATCTACCCAACTGCGCACTAATTTCATCACTACTTTTTGATCTCTTGAGTGTTAATTCTATCAATTATGAGGGTGTCATCAGAATTGCTAACTGTATCTTATAGTCTTGTTTGCAGTTGGCACCATTCTCTCGACAAAGCAATAATACAAACACATTATCATCAACAAGCGTAGGGACATCAAAATCACGAATAAAGTTGAAGACAGTCAAGGTTTGCAAGCAACAAAAAGTGGAGTGAAATTCTATATCAAAAGTGAAGAAAAAATAAAGTGAAAAACAAAAAAAAAAAAGATGTAAGTTTTTGAAGTTTATACGATACCCAGGAAATACAAGTTGTGAAGAATCAGGTGCTTAAGTCCTATCCCCATGGCCATGTTAATTTCAGTTTCGTTATTACAAAAAAAAAATTAATAAAAAAATCATAAACAGAAAAAATAAAATAAAAAATAGTAATATATTGCTTTAGTGCATATTTCTTTTTGTATTTATTCAATAAGTCCATGGGAAAGAATAAATCTATAGAGAATTTTTAAGCAACAAGAATTTGAGGAAAATTGTTAGAAGTTGTCAAAGTTCTACGAAGTTCAAGAGTTTATCATCTATAGTTGAAGCCGAAGATAAAGATGTTTCTATTCGTTGTGAGAGTGGTGCTGATTGTGGACTGGGTGAGAAGTTAAGTAAGCATTCCCATCCTTGCATAGTGGTTGATTTCCTTTATTAGAGATCATCAGAAAAAAAAGGTTCTTTTCATCCCACGTTTTTATGGGGTAACAAAATATAATTCAGAAGGTTTTTCCTTCCCACCATTCAACGTGTGCAGGATTTCTATCTTCTTTCCTGCCTGCATCATGAGAACCATAAAGTGTGTCTTTTGAGTGCAATTTCATAAAACCCTATTGGTGAGGCAGAAGTCGAAACATTCGATCGCTCTCAAACCTGAATTCTTTCATATGGCATTGTTTATTTCTCGCTCAATATTTAAGCATGAGAATATGTTCTTTTGTATTTCTAACTTCTTATTGTTAGTGTGCAGAAACTTTATGTCTTCATAGCTCTTTAGATGCATGTGCTATGGAATATTTGAAGGTTGGAATTTAGGTTTTGTGAGTATACCTCTTGTAAAACCTCGCGAGACTATAACTCGTCTACTAGGGACACTTAGGGGTTTAAAGGCTTGTTGCACATGCTAAGTGTAACCGTGACTTCAACGAAAACGAGTTGTTGTACTTTAGTTTAGTTCGGTAGTTTGTTCGAGGATTAGCAAAAGGTCAGTGTGGGGGAATTTGATAGGTACATAATGTACATGTTTTGAGTGTACTTTCATACTTGTTTGAGTTATATTTCTTGCATTATACCTTGTATTACTCTTGTTTTCTATTTTGTTTCTCATGTTCGGACGATTCAACCAAAATAAATGGAAATGGCTATAAAAGTGCTAAGGAAGTGAAGTGCTAAAAGTGAATAAAATTAAAAAAAATTGGAACTTATTCAAATATAGGAATTCTTCTTACCATCTTGTAGATAATTGAAAGACAAAGCCAACACAAAAAGAATGAGTTCATTCTTAGTTCGTATTCTTCTCACCATCTTGCATATAATTGAAAGACGAAGCCAACATAAAAAGAATGAGGTCATTCCGAGTTCGTATGAAGAAGTTATGAGCAAAACCGTGAAACCAGCATGGATTTCGTTTATGTTGGGCCTTATTGAGCCTGTGCGGGAAAACAAAGAAGGGATGCGTTTTCGGCTTGCCTTTGATGTGAAAATTAGGGTTTTTGTTGGTTTTTGAAGAGGTTGAGTCTCCTAATTGGATAAGGATCAAAAGGAGGTGGGGGAGTTTAATGACATTAGGTTTCCTAGTTGGATAGACATCAAGAGCAGGTTACCAAAGCCTATATAAAAGGGAGCCTAGATACAATTTTCTACATAACTTCTCCACAGAAAAGAGAGAAAATTTTGGTACCCCTCTAAAGGGGGGAACTAGGATATTTTCTTTTCTTTTTCCCCCTTTATTCTTTTCTTCTATATTTTTCATAGGTTTTAGTAAACCCATGAGTAGCTGATTCTTCTATTTGATGGAGATGTAATCGAAAGTTCTAAACATGGGAATCAATCTTGATGTATAGTTTTAATTTTTATTATCTTTTTTCATCGTTCATGTTTTACTACGTATAACAATTATGTGATTGTCTTCATGTAATATGATTGGTTGTTTGGTATGTTTATAAAATCACGAATTAAATATCCTTAATAACCTATCTATAGCTAATTAGGAATCTTAGGTAATTTTATCAAGAACCCTAATACTTGCTAGTAATTTGTGATCACTAGCGGTGTGAATCATGAAGGAAGTCACAAGTAAAACTTGGCCAAGGTTGAATATGCCACGATTGTGTGATGTATTGCCTATGAATAACTCGTCTCACATATATTAATGTTTTCCTCAAGTTGAATCTCTTAGCGGTTAGCACTAGGTTATTTAGTGGAAAAGAATTCAGATATTCGTGATTGTAGTATATATTGACATATGGAGGCGCAGCGAATTATTACACCGACTGGGGATACTTTAGGGTTATTGGTATGAAGAGAGAGTGGATGTTTATTCTAATCGATCGAGGAGTTTTTTTGGTGATGGAAGATGAAACCTCTAATCAATATTTTCTATTTTTGTTCACAACCTTTATTCACTTTGCTTTTAGTTTAGTTTAGCTTAGAAACTCAACAACACCCCTGATTACCTAAGAAGTCGAAAGCAAACAACAATTATCTGCTCTCCGTGGGAACGAATCCCTACTTGCTACTCTACACGTTATTGTAGAAAGTATATGAAATATTTTGGTCGTATGACAACCGATCAACTATTACTGTATAATTCAAGATGAGTACTTATGTCAACAACAACTAAGAAATTCAATTTCAGAAATATCAACTAAAGTTATGCCTAAAAAATAATTAGAATTGTGATCATTAACCATAATTGGCCCATAAGAGCTGATCAAATAAATTAGTGATTCAACATGTTTCTTATAAACTAGTTTTTCATCCTACACAAGGTATGGGAAAAAAATGAAAGTTAACTTATTGTATCGAAACCAACGAATAATAATATGAATGAATTGTATACAAATTTAAAAAACTAACATCTTTTGTAAGTCAAAACCCTAGGTTACAGATTGGATTGAAACTAGTTGGTTTTAGGGTTCTCCAAGTTAAACACACATCTCAAAATCCTTGTGAACTAGAAAAACTCGAATTGAAAGATAAGAAATTCGAAAGTAAAACAAAAATCTTACCAGTTCAACTACTTAATCCAACTGAGTGCAAACTATAAGCTTTAACTTATTTCAAAAATTACTTTTTACTTGGTTTTAGGAAAGAGAAATTTGGGTTAGGAAAGAGAAATTTAGGTTCTAAGGTCCGAAGAGTATTATGGTATTTGACAAACAAATCAACTTTTATACATAAAAGAAGATCCAGAATAAGAGTTCTCCCCGCGGCGACGATCTCCATCTCAAGCTGTGTTATTCTCTTCGTTCGGAAAATGAAAACAAACTTCTTCGATCGAGTTTAGGTGTGAAGGGTTATTTAGGTAATTTAACCATATTTAACCCTTAATTCCCCATAATCGAATTATATTTTAATCTTTGGACAATAAAATCGGATTTTAACTTTTTGGAGTAATCGAACACTGTAAGAATTCAATTTTGATATTTAACATGTTGTTTGGTTGGAAATATCGAGTGGATTCCCTAATAATTCAATTATCAGGTCTCTAATTCACTCGAACCAAATGCCATGTTTTTGTTTTTGTAATGGGTGAAACTAATTCTTTACCTATTTCTCATGATTCTTTTTAGTGACATTAATGGTGAAACATAAATTTTTACTAATGTCTCTTTGGACAGTTTCAAAATAGATATGTGCATTGTGCAAAAAAGAAAAATCACCATTTTTTCATCACTTTTTTATGTGAAAAAAAAAGATATTTTTGGCCTTATACTTTACATTGAAAGATCCAGAACACTTATTTATTGCCATTTTCTAACCCATGTTTTTTTGTTTTCACTTGATTTTTCCATTATAAGGTCACGATTATGAGACATACATATATTGTCTGCAAAACTTAGTTTTTTACGTAAATTTTGAGTGAAAATTTGGTTTCACCTCTAATATTTTGAGGGACAAATTATTTTTTATCCTGAAGTTTGAGTAAAATATAATTTTCTCAATCTCTTCTTAGAGTGTAAAAATATTTTTTTTTTACCTTATATTTTTTACTATGAAAGGTTCTGAAACATATGCGTATATAGTTTTTATGATTGTATTTTATTTTCCAGTCGTGCTTTAGGTGTAAAACTGTATTTTCGCTCTTGATATAAGTTTAAGAGTCTTAAGATTTTCAAATACTGTGTTTCGAGTGAAAAGTTGCATTTTTATCCTAGGTTCTGTCGTCGTAAAATCAAGATCTAACACAAGCTTAATGTAAAGGAAAAAAATTCGCATGAATACAAATAATGATGTAAGAATCCTATCCTTCTTATTGGAGAAAACTAAATAATCACCTGTTTTTTCATATAAAAAGTAACGGTGCGTTTCTTGGATAACGAACCGAAGTCATGATAGTATGATACTACAACCTTAAACAGACTAGAATAAGATTCTTGTCATCCGGGAAATGTTGAACATCCGATGTTTGTTGGGGTTATCCCCTAAAATAATATATTTAATATCGTAGTTTAAATTAAATTTAGTAATTTATATTAAACATGTTTCATAAGATATGGTCGGATATATTAGTTGTAATTTATACAGTGGGAGATATAATATAATTGTGACATTTTGGTTAGTAATTCATGTGAATTATGGTTAAATTATTACTTACTATGATAATTACATATGTATTATGATAAATTTCAATCTTAGAAGTGGAGACTTCTAAATCTAGCAGGTTGATGTAATATGTTTATATTGAACCGGTCGGTTATTTCTATTCATTATTTATCAGCTAGTGAATAGATCTAAGCTACTAATTTACGTAAGTTTTCAATCCATATAATATGTATATACCCTATGTGTATTTTCGGTTATCTTGTCTTACCAAGCAGTGAGGTCATTTAGATCCAATATCTGGGTAAGATGGATTACTGTGAGTGCTCAGTAAGAATATACATATTCAATAAGGTATCCGGCATCGAATGGGTATTCCCTTGGATTATTGTGCGGGAATTATTATTCTAGACTGGCCAGTGTCACTTAAATTATTTAAGTGATTATTAGAATAATACGTAAAAGCACAAAATAATCGTCAAGGACTAAAATATAAATTACGCATAGGAGATGACGCGTAATTGTTACGCGCCTATGAGATTTAATAAATACCGGTATTAGCGGAGGGACTTACTGTAAGAAAGAAGGGTTTTACTTTTATTAAAACAAATAATTTTAGAGTGTTTTTCAATTACAAGTCTTTGGTGGAATGACCTGTAATTCTTTAATTGTATTGGATGTCGTATGAGACACGTAGAATTCTATATGATTAACCCAAAAGACCTAATTGTATCTGAAAAAGGTATTTGAGAATAAGTAGGATATCTCTTAAGATAAAAACTATACGAAGAGAGCAAGCTATCAAAGCCAGATACACCGAAAGCTATAAATGGTCGAGCTCACTTGTTTTCCCTTCCGTATACAATTAAGTTTTCCATATACAATTAAGTGTTTTGTTAGAGAAAGTTCAGAAACCCCAAAACGTGTTTTGCATACACGGTCAGAAAACAAAAGGTTAGTTTTTATTGAAAAGCTACAGTAGTTTTTCCGGTATACTTTTGTTTTGGTTTTCAAAGCTACAACAAAGTTTATTCATAAACTACGAAAGTCTTCTTCTTCCTAATATAGCATCAAGATTCTTTTGTATAAGGATTTATAAAAGCTTTTGATTTTTTCAAGTAATCAAATTAGTTATTTTTTTTTGACGAAAAAAACGAAATTTCATTAATTAAAGAGAGGACTACAGAGGTCTATCGTAAGTTGTGCAAGAAGAGGGGACGGATCTCTCCACCTCTTCCCCGCACCATTTAACCGAGCATGATTGGCTAAAGTATCTGGTATCTTGTTATCCTCCCTACTAATAAACGTTAAATTACAATAATGGATTAAATTTAAAAGTTTTTTGCAGTCTATTAATACAGCATGACAAGACCAGGGTGTTGTAGTCGTGATGTTATTAACGTCATCTATGATCATCTTTGCGTCCCCCCGAAACAAAATATGACTCCATCCTAAGGGGGGCGACATACTGGGTGTAACCACTCCCTTGGGGGCTGTACCGCCCTGCCTTTGGATCGATACACTGTTTTTCTTTTGCCCAAAGTATGGATTCTCTCAAGGCCATAGCTTCCGCATGTTGAATGGATCCTACCCTCGCCACTCCTGAGGTACCTGCTATGAAAGAACCCTTTGGGGTGCGAGCTATTGCTCCATATCCAGCTGCATAGTTAGAAATCGAGTAAGAACCATCGAAATTTATTATCACATAATCATCATTCCTAGGGGCCCATTTGGATACACTTCTTTGTTCGGAAATAATTGCTTGTCTAGTATACTGCAACTGTTTATACTGGTTTCGAGATTCAATAATTGTAACTCTTGTTTCTATGGGGCTTAATTCGACTTTGGGTTTTTGTTGGATGCTGGGAACTTGGCGATTTCCATTACCTAACGAGAGGTGATTTTGTGGGCCATTTGGCTGAGAAACTGGAAAGTGTGAAATGTGATCGTTATTGGGATTAGTGGAAGGGATAGTAATGGGTGTATGGCTGAGGTTGATGTTGTAGTTGTGAGGTGAAACTGTAGTTTTGGTTATGGTTTGTAGCACAGAAACGGGGTTGGGTTTAGCATTGTTAAAGATAATATCACACCTATGTTTCCATATCCGCCAGAGGATATTGGATATATACACTATCGATATTTCATCTTTGAAAGTAATGGTGATATTGTGCTTGTGCCAGGAAATTATCTACTCTAGGATGCAATTATAGGATAACATGTTAGAATACAGACTAGGCTAAAGAGTCTCCAAGATTTTCTTAGCTAAAGCGCATTTCATAAAGAGGTGCGTACTAGTTTCTACGTGTTTATTACAAACTGGGCACATTTGGTCTTTCTCATCTAGGTGTTTGAAGATTTTTCCTCTTACTTTTAAGGTTTGTTTCACCAATTTCCAAATGAAGAGGTTTAGTCTGTATGGGGTTTTGATTGACCAATTTTTTTTCCATACCCCCGGATCCATTTGATTGGCTCTGGAAAGAGGGAGACTATTTTGAACTAACTTTTTATAGGTTGAGGCCACAGAAAATACCCCATTTGTTGTTAGATTCCAACCCATTTTGTCCCGTCCTCCCGGGATGATATGGGATGGCCAAAATTTCCTCTATTTGATTTCTAGTGAACAAATTCCTAATGAGCTGGAATTTCCAAGAATGTGATTCTTGGTCAATGATCTCGCTAACCCAAACTAATCCCGAGTTCTTTTGAGACTCAGAGACTTCATCTATTTTCATACTATATATCCAATTATATTCCCAAATCCTAACCTTCGCACCATCTCCAATGGACCAGAAGTGATGGTCCCGTATTATATTTATGCCCTTCAGAATGCCTTTCCAGATCCAGGTATCCCTTGGGTGTTTTTGGGCAATCAAAGGGCTGGAGTTGGGAGAATAGCGAGCTTTTAAGACCCTGGCCCATAGTTCTGTTTCATTATGAATTAGTCTCCATGCTAATTTGGTAAGCATAGCTTCATTAAACGAATTCAGGTTCTTAAACCCTAAGCCACCCATACTTTTTGGTTGGCAGAGATGATCCCAGGCGTCCATTGAATGCCCCCTGATATTTCCCTTGCCAGTGTTCCAGAAGTTCCTTTGGATTTTGTCCATGGAATTTATTGATTTTTTTGGCAAATCTAGGCATCTCATCTGATAGTTGGGAAGGGTATTTATGACCGATTGGATCATTGTAGCTCTTCCGGCTTGGGATAGCATTTTTGATTGCCATCCTTGAAGTCTACTTTCCATACTCTTCTGGATAGCTTCAAAAGATAAAGATCTGGCTTTTTTTCGGAAAAGAAGGAAACCTAGATATTTCTCTTCTTTCTTCATGGTTGGAATGTCAAGCCAGCCCCCTAATTCCTCCTGAAAACCCTCCTCAATATTCTTGCTACAAAAAAAACCCGATTTATTAAAATTAATGCATTGACCACTTGATTGACTAAATTCCTTTATAATGGAGAGAAGGTTTTTTACTTCATCTTGATTTGCCTCGATAAAAATTAGACAATCATCCGCGAAGAGAAGGTGAGATATCGGGGGCCCCGACATGGAGATTTTCATCCCACTCAAAAAACACATATCATTTGCACTGTCGATCATTTTGGAAAGTGCCTCCATGCAGATTATGAAAAGATACGGAGATAAGGGGTCTCCTTGTCTTAGTCCTCTAGTGGGCTTGAAAAATTTGCAAGGTACACCATTTCGAATAATGGAATAGGTAGTAGTAGTTATGCATTGGTCTATGAGACTACACCATCTTTCCGAGAACCCCATTTTCTTCATGATTGCTAGGATAAACGACCATTCTATCCTATCAAAGGCTTTGCTCATATCTAATTTTATCCCTAATCTGCCCGAGATTCCTTTTTTCCTTTTTATAGCTTCCACCACTTCTTGAGCAATGATAACATTGTCGTGGATATTTCTAATAGGGATAAATGTCGATTGGGCAGGGGATATTAAACTGTTTAGGATCGGTTTTAGTCTGTTGGATAGGATTTTGGAGATAATTTTGTAAATGATGTTACAGAGGCTAATGGGTCTGAAATCAGCAGGGCTTTGGGGAACTTTTGTCTTGGGGATTAAAGAAATGTAGGTGTTATTTAGCTCCTTTAAAATGAAACCAGTCTCAAAAAAAGCTTTGATAGCTCGTATAACGTCCTTACCTACTATTTCCCAATTGTGTTGGTAGAAACCGGCTTGGAAACCATCCGGACCTGGAGCTTTCCATGGCTTCATACTGTTAACTGTACTTTTTATTTCTTCCATGGTCGGAACCTTAGTAAGGATATTGTTTTCATTTTCGGAGATGGTGGTTTTGAAGAGGTGTAGGATATTTGGATCTATTATGTTTTGACTGGTTGAGCTAATTTCCTTAAAATGCCCGGTTAGGAGAATTTCGAGGTCTTCCCTATTTTTAATCCATTTATCATTTTTATCTTTTAGACAAAAAATATTATTTTATTTTTTCCTATGGTTTGTGATGGCATGAAAAAGTTTTGTGTATCTATCTGCATCTTTGATGAAATATTCTCTTGAGAGGCCCTCTTTTCCGAATCGTGTCAAAAAGAAAGTTATAAAGAAAAAAAGAACAAGGATGAAGCTAGCAAGCAACAAGTAAAAACGTTAACTACCTCGAATGAGGGCTTGATTCAACAACTAAGAATGCGAAGGAAATAACTTACGTCACATTTCGCTATCGTCCTGGAGCTAGCCTATGTTTTTGAATCCAGAATCTCTCTTGAATATCATACCAATGTTCTAAATCTTCTTCCAAAATTCTTTGAGATTCTCTGTCCCCATCGCTAGTTTTATCCCTTAAGGCCAAAAGTTTTTTCCCTAAAATTTCAATTTTTCCTTCAATTTTGCCAAAGGAAGATTTTTTCCATCTCTGAAGGGCATTTTTGGTGTTTTTTAGTTTTTTTGTCAAGAGTACTGCCCTGAACCTTGTTCGGGAGATTGCCAGCTCTCAGCGATAGTAGTTTTACATGTTTCTTCTTTTTGCCAGCATTCATAATATTTAAAATAAGATTTATGTTTCCTTTGTATTACCTCGGTATCTAACACAATATGATTATGATCTGAACCTATGCATGGCAGGCTTTGGATAATGGAAGTTGGGAATTGAGTTTCCCATTCATGATTAACTAGCCCTCTATCTAATCTTTTGAGGATCAGATTTTCTTTCTCTCTTTTGTTTGACCATGTATATTTTGGTCCTGAGTGTTTTAATTCAATTAGCCCAGCTTCTTGGATAATGGCAGGAATGGGGTTGTACGGGCTATCTGAGCCTTCTGATCGGTTACTCGTATCTTCTGCCGAGAGAGTTATGTTGAGATCTCCTAGAATTATCCAAGGATATTCGATGTCTCTACTCATTTCCAAAATGTGATCCCATTGAGCCTTTTTTGGTCCTATATGATTTCTCCATACAGACAGGTAATATAGGTATCTTCTTCATCTGGAGAAGTTTTTATTTTGAGGTTTACTAAATTTCTATCATTATAGGTTATCATGATATCGAGATTATCTTTCCACATGAGGGCAAGGCCTCCTGATAAACCTCGCCAGGATTGAGCCCAAGTATTAGGGTAACTATAAATCTTTAAGTGGTTTAGGGTTTTTTCCTCATTAGTTTTGGTTTCGGATAAGAAGATTACATCTGGTTTTAGTTGCCTAATAATATTTTTAAGGTGTTGTTTTGTTTTAACTCCTCCTAGCCCTTGGAAATTCCAAGAGATGATTTTCATTTGCTTTGTTTTAAGGTTAGCCAAAGGGGTAGATTTTTGTATTCCTATTGATCTTAAACTAGCTCGAGTATGGCCTGTTATGTTTAACCGATTAGGCTTAGGTTGGTTTTGGGCTTTGGGTTTTTTTGAGGCCCAGCAGATAAGTAAATAACCTGTGCCCGTCAGTTTGCTGATCCACTTAGAATGATTGAGATAGTAACGAAGTTGGGCTCTAACTTGCTCAGCCCATTTTTTGAGGTAGAGGTTTGTGTTGGCTAAGGTGTCTCTATACTATGTTCCTTCTAATTTGGGCCTTCCAGTTGAGTAATCTCTGTCTAGGGGCCCTGGTTTATTAAGGGAGCTATTTTTGTGGAATAGGAGCCCAGGTTTGGTGCACTGATTTGGAAAAGGTATTATGGTATAAAGGATAGGACAATGTTTGTATAATGGGCCTGATTTTGAAGCTTTAGTTGATCTTGACTGCCTATGGCCCAGGATCGGCCACTTTCTTGTTTCTGATGGATCACCTCCAGTGAACCGGGAAGCTTCACAGTTGTAGAATAGTTGAGATTTTCCTGAATATTCTCATTATTCTAGATTAATCAAATTAGTTAGTGGCTAGCATTTTTAGTCTAAAGCATCAAAGGAAGGGTATGTTCATAAAGGCTACAGGACTTTTCTTTCTTCTTCGAAACACGGAGCAACAGTACGGTGGTTTGAAGACAAAGATTCAAGTGAGGAATTCTTTTTGGAGATTGCTGCGTTTGGATTCGGATTAAGCGAGATAAGGTACACAAATCCCCTAAACCCCTTTGGTATTATTAACATCTATCAATTTCATGTTGGGTTTTTTATTGGAAAATTTTTAAATGTGAAATTCCGCTGCGTTCATAATTGATTCCTAACAATTGGCATCAGAGCTAGATTTAAATGTTAATAATTTTGGTTTAATTGATCATGATAGAAGATTATGATGGATTTAAAAAAAAATAGGGTTTTTTGATTTGGGAATTTGTATGAATTGATTGAACCCTAGGTTTTTCAATTTGAGATTCATGCTAAAATTTATGGTTAATTTGATAAAATTTGACATGGGTAATTGCTGAATTTTACATGGTTGATGTGAATTAATATGTCTATGATTTACCAATATGTATTTGCTTGAATTGAAATCACCATGGAAGATGTATATGGGTTCTTTTCAAATTGTACATGAGATGTATAAATTGGGGGTTCAAGTTTTTGAAACATTTTCAAAATTCAAATTATGTTTTTATCTAACAAAAGAAAGCTTTGAGCTAAAACTAAAGAACCTAAAGTATCTGTTTTGTTTGAGTTGTAATTAAACTGTTTGTTGTAATCAAAGTCCAGAATTTTTGTTTTATAGCAAGTCCAAAACAATTTTGGTCTATCTTATTTGAAACAAAGTATTAATGAATTTGGCTCGTTACAACAAGTACAGTAAGTTACTACTTAAAATTATTAATATGTTCATATAACTGTAATATTGTTTGGTGTTTTCGGAAATTCTAGTAATGTAAACTATTGAATTATTGGTTTTTAGGCATATGAGCTTGAGTACATGTTAAATTAATTAGATTGGAAATTTTAATGATGTTGTATTGTTTAGTTTATTCATAAGATGTATGAATGATAAAAAGCGATATTATATTCCCTTGTTTAAAAAATTAAGTGGGAGAGGGATTACTGTGTCCCACGGCCTTCCATAGGCAGTTTCAGATTATATAAATATTTTTGTTCTCCCTAAGGAAACAATTCAATTTGTGTAGTTTCTGAAAATTATCTATGGGTTACATTTAACTAAAAATATGGATTACACTTAACTAAAAATAAGTAATTTGATTTCTCTAAGGAAACAAACATTTATTTTTGAGGCTAAAAATATCGGATTATTGATTTAATATGACATGAGATGTCTAGGATTGTAAAATCAATGGAAAGTTTTTTCAACTGAAAGACTATATACATAATTAGTTCCCTTAGGAATGTTATGTATGTAAAGTTTTGGGAATCCGATGATTATCGTAATATTAGGGAGTTGCGGTAAATAAATTTTATTTTAAAGAATTGTTTTATCTCACTACAAATTTATTTGTTATACATGTTTAGATGTCTATGTCAAAATAACCCCTTCAACAAATAATGCTTTGGGTGTTAATAAAGACAATGGAGAAAGTGTTGCAAAAGGAAAGTATTTCCATTGCAACAAGACTGGTCATTGGAAGCGCAACTGCAAGGAATACTTAGCTAAGAAGAAAGCAGAAGGTAATTCTGAATTTTTAGTTGTTAAGGAAAATGTTACCAGTTATACATCAAACACTTGGTGTATAGATTCTGGAGCCACTAATCATGTATGCAATCCATTGCAGGGGTTTCAGATAACCAGACAACTACGTAAAGAAGAAATTTACCTAAGCCTAGGTTCGGATGCAAGAGTTCATGTCGTAGTCGTAAGACGAGTTTGTCTTAGTAGTAGTAGTAGTAATGAGAATAAGCTTTTAGTTTTGAAAGATTGCTTATATGTGCCAGACATTAGGCGGAATTTAATTTTAGTGTCTTGTCTCGTTAGATATGGTTTGACATTTAAATTGTTTCTTTTAGTATTTTAATAATCAAAAACAGTTTATTTATTTTTACTGGTGTGTTGGCGCATGGTTTATATCTTACTTCTCCTATTATTCCTTATGCTTTAAATAATGAAATTATACCATCTTTTACCACTCTTAAGAGAAAAAGTCCTTCAACTAATGCTATATACTTATGGCATCTAAGGATTGATCATATCAACCTTAACAGGATCAAACGTTTGGTTCAAAATGGATCTCTTGATTCATTAGAAATTGAACCATGGTCAATTTGTGAATCCTGTTTGGAAGGTAAAATGAGGAAGAGACCTTTTACAATGAAAGATGTTAGAGAAGTATTAGAGTTAGTGCACACTGATGTATGTGGACCGATGAATGTTAGATCTAGAGGTGGCTATGAGTATTTTATCACTTTCATTGATGATTATTCTAGATACGACTATATTTGTCTTATGCATCATAAGTTTGATTCTTTTGAAAATTTCAAAGAATACAAGGCAGAGGTCGAAACCCAAATAGGAAAGAAATTGAAATCCATTCGATCAGATCGAGGTGGTGAATATCTTTCAAACCTGTTTGGTGCATACTTAGTAGAACATGGGATTTTATCCCAGTTGACTGCACCTGGAATACCACAACAAAATGGTGTAGTATAGTAAAGGAACAAAACTTTACTTGAGATGGTAAGGTCTATGATGAGTTATACTTCATTACTTATATCTTTTTGGGGATTATCCTTAGAAACAACAACATATATTTTGATTTTTTATACCTAGTAAGGAAGTTCCTAAGACACCCAGGGAGTTGTGGTCTGGGCGTAAGCCAAGTCAGTGGCATTTAAGAATTTAGGGTTGTCCAGCACATGTGCTAAAAGGAAAGTCTAGTAAACAATAATCAAAGTCAGAAATTTGCTTGTTTGTAGGTTATCGAAAAGGTACTCGAGTTGGTTTATTTTATAATCTTAAGGAACAACAGTTGGTAGTAAGTCCTAATGCAATATTTCTTAAAGACGATTATATGATGGAATATAAGCCTCGAAGTAAAGTTATGCTTGAAGAGTTGTGTGAAAGTGGTTCATTGGGAGTTAGTAATACTTCTAGTTCACTTTTAGTAAACAATAAAGTGTCTAACTAAACTGCCCCATTTTTACGACTAACAACTTTTGATATTCCTGAATTTAATGAACATGCTAGTAATACTACAGTGGGAGCACGTATATTATCCAATATACATACAAATTCACATGTGGTTGAGCATCAACCAATAGTTCAGCAGGATCCTCCGATCTTTAATGAACCATTAGTGATCCGGGTCTTCATATGGATGAAGAAGTAGGTCATCCTCAACCTGAAGTTGAACGTCAAGTTCAGACACAAGTTGTAGGACAACCAGAGCTACAAGTTGAACAAGTAGCGGTTGCTCAACCAAACCATCCTCTTCGTAGTACTAGACCAAGAAAACGTAATCATAAGTATGGTCAGGTGTTTGGAGAAAATTTTCAAGTTATCCTAGATGAGCAGGATTCAGATCCTACTAGTTACAACGAGGCAATTAATAACTCTGATTCGAGAAAATGGCTTCCCAGTATGGATACTAAAATATAATCCATTAGAATACTCATATACATTGTAGCTCATTTTGATTATGAGCTTTGGCAAATGGGCATCAAGAATGTTTTCTAAAAGGCAATCTTGAAGAGGATATTTACATGATCCAACTAGGATATGTAATTAAAGGCCAGGAGCATAAGGTATGCAAGTTGCATAAATCTATTTATGGACTTAAGCAAGCATCTCGAAGTTGGAATATTAGATTTGATGAGGCAATTAAATCTATAGGTATTGAGAAAAATCTTGATGAACCGAGTGTCTACAAGAAAACTCAAGGAAACATAGTGATAATTTTGGTATTGTATGTAGATGATATATTACTCATTGGAAATGATGTATGAGAATTATCATCAGTAAAGCTATGACTTTCCAATCACTTTAGTATGAAAGACTTAGGAAAGGCTAGTTACATTCTTTCCATTAAGATTTTTAGAAATCGGAAAGCTAGAATGATAGGCTTAACTCAAGCAACTTAAATTGAAAAATTGTTGGAGAAATTTGCTATGCAAAACTCTAAGAAAGGTTTTGTACCTTATAGGCATGGAATTAAACTTACAAAAGCTCTTTGTCCCAAGACATCATAGGAAGTGCAAGACATGAGTGACATACCTTCTACTTCAGTTGTAGGTAGTCTCATGTATGCCAGGCTATGTACTAGACCAGACATTTGTTATACAGTTGGCATGGTCATATCATTAGAGATATACCGAAAATAGGTTAAGTAGTCATTACAAAGTTAACCTCGTCGTAGAATTTGGAAGATCCCTT
The DNA here is from genome assembly GCA_023531435.1 of Papaver californicum. Taxonomy (NCBI): domain Eukaryota; kingdom Viridiplantae; phylum Streptophyta; class Magnoliopsida; order Ranunculales; family Papaveraceae; genus Papaver; species Papaver californicum. The sequence continues at coordinate 1,460,127 of JAJJMC010009062.1, forward strand.
TATCAAAGCCTTGACACAAAAGGTGTTTGATTCTCATGTTGATGGGATGGGGGTCAAATCTGATTTTGGATTGTTTTCGTGCAAGTGGGAGATTGTTGGGGTTATTCCCTAAAACAATATATTTGACAACGTAGTTTAAATTAAATTTAGTAGTTTACACTAAACATGCTTTGTGAGATATGGTCGAATATATTAGTTGTAATTTATACAGGGGGAGATATAATATGTGTGTGACATTTTGGTTCTTAATTTATGTGAATTATATTCATTGGTTAAATTATAACTTGTTATGATAATTACGTATGTATTATGATAAATCTCAATCATAGAAGTGGGGACATCTAAATCTAGCAGGTTGATGTAATATGATTATATCGAACCGGTCGGTTATTTCTATTCATTATTTATCAGCTAGTGAATAGATCTAAGCTACTACGTTACGTAAGTTCTCAATCCTGAGAATATGTATATACCCTACGTGTATTTCCGGTTATCTTGTCTTACCAAGCAGTGAGGTCATTTAGATCTAATATCTGGGTAAGATGGATTACTGTGAGTGCTCAGTAAGAATATGCATATTCAATAAGGTATCCGACATCGAGTGGGTACTCCCTTGGATATTTGTGCGGGAATTATTATTATGTACTGGCTAGTGGTCGCTTAAATTATTTAAGTGATTATTAGAATAATAATACGGAAAGCACAAAATAATCGTTAAGGACTAAAATATAAACTCTGTATAGGAGCTGACGCGTAACTGTTGCGCGCCTATGAGATTTTATGAATACCGGTATTAGCGGAGGGACTTACTGTAAGAAAGTAGAGGAAGAGTTTTACTTTTATTAAAACAAATAATTTCAAAGTGTTTTTCAATTACAAGTCTTTGGTGTAATGATCTGTAATTCTTTAATTGTATTTGATGTCCTGTGAGACACGTAGAATTCCGTACGGTTAAGGAAAGCTAGAATTGTTTGTAACCCAAAAGACCTAATTATATTTGAAAAAGGTATTTGAGAACAACTGGGACAACTCTTAATATAAAAGTTATATAAAGAGAGCAAGCTATCAAAGTCAGACATGCTGAAAGATAAAAATAGTCAAGCTCACTTGTTTTCCCTTCCTTATACAATTAAGTGTTTTGTTAGAGAAAGTTTAGAAACCCAAAACGTGTTTTGTACACACGGTCAGAACAAAAAAGGTTTGTTTTTATTAAAAAGCTATACGCTTGCCCCGAAATGACTTGGCCAATAGGGAAATTCCAATCCATTGGACCTTTCGATACAATCAAATAGATGAGTCTCGGGCCTGAGAAGTAAATGATAAATACCGCCAAAACCCAATACTACAGAGAAAATTAAGTGAAGTATTCCAGATACAAAGTATCAAAGGTGTCTATAACTTTCCCACCAGGACCTACCCCCAACCTAGAATAGCGAGATGGGGAAGTAAAATCATAGCTTTGTCGGTATAATTTTATTTTGGTTTTCAAAGCTATATCAAAGTTTATTCATAACTACAAAAGTCTTCTTCTTCCTAATCTAGCATCAGGATTCTTTTATATAAGGATTTACAATAGCTTTTGATTTGTCCAAGTAATTAAATTAGTTAGTGGCTAGCATCTTAGTCTAAAGCATCAAAGGAAGGGTCTGTTCATAAAGACTACAGGACTTTTTTTTCTTCTTCGAAACATGGAGCAACAATACGGTGGTTTGAAGATAAAGATTCAAGTGCGGATTTTTTTTTGGAGATTGCTGCGTTTGGATACGGATTAAGCGAACTAATGTACACAAATCTCCTAAACCCCTTTTGATATTATTAACATCTAGCAAGTGCATGTCAGATTTTTAATTAAAAAAATTTTAAACATGAAATTCCGCTGCGTTTATAATCGATTCCTAACAGTGCTCTCGTGCATAGTTGTTGGTTGTTGCCTTGCCTTGTTGGAAGATGAGTTCACCTCAAACAACAAACCAGCAAGTAGAATATCGTTGTAAACATATTTTTCTTGAATTCTTTTCGAAGTAAGTTTGTATTCCCTCGTCTGTCTGCTAGATATCTACACCAATGTATTAAAAAATAATAACTATTACTCCAGTCTCCAATCTTTATAAGCAATCTGTCCTCGTGGTGGCATCATGTGAAGGACAACTTCTTCCAATGTTCTGCTGCACCATGCCCGATGCCCCTACGGTAATGGACAGTACCTGACTAAAATCTATATCCATTGAGTTGCTCGTAACAATTGTGTGTACAGTTATTATACATCTTTTAGACATAATTATTTTACCGTAACTTGCGCATAAGTGTTATTAATCAAAACATTTCGACAATGTATAGCAAAGCAGCATGCTTAACAAAAAAATAAGCATTAAGTAATCTCCTTGTTTAAGCTTAAATCTCTATTACATACTGCTTTCCTACTGTACCCTTGCTAATATTTACATGATATGTTTTCTCTTTTTCCTTTTCCTTTTTGATTTTCATCTTCCATGTTCCTTTCTTTTTGTTTTGGCACACGATACTCGGTATGTAAATCAAAGATTCAAAAATTCAGCTAATTTCATGTTATCCCATTAGTTTCCCGTGACGAGGCCGACAAATAGTCAATCCACCGATACCACACCTAATCGACCACGATTATTTATCTGGCTACCAACCGACAAATTACCCGAATAATCACCGGCGAACCTTTTGATACAGATGATTAGATTGGCCAACTAATAAATCGTATACTTCATTTTCCGATCTTGTCAATTAGCTATAAAGATTTTTACCGTTGAGTATAAAAAAAGATCTGCTACCAACAAGCTCAAATAACTAGGTTTAGTTTCTTATAACGAAGTCGACAGTCGACATATAGTAAATCCACTGACCACCATTATTTATCTGGGTACCAACCAAAAAATTACCTAAATAATCGCCAGCAAACTTTTTGATACAGAGGATCAGATTGACCAGCTAACAAATGATGTACTTTATCTTTCCATCATGTCAATTAGTTATAAAGATTTTTATCATTAAGTTTTATTTTCTTCTAAAAATAGAAAATATTATTTTGAAAAAGAGGTTTGCGATGGAAAAGTCCAAATAGCTTGGTAAAGAAACAAAAGACCTTATGTCTAATCCCATGTGTAAGTGGAATTCGAACCACGCACCTCTTGGTACAACCACCACCAGCTAAAAATATAACCAACTCAATTGTTGGTCACTTCGCCATCGGACTTATTTGGCCGCAGTATTTCATTCCTAGGTTGATGCCGGAGTGAGAGGCCAATAAAGCTCATAATTTCATTTTTCACGCGTCAACTACGGCGATCCTTTTTCTCGAGAGTAATGCTCGAGAACGAGTTAAATAATATGACTTTTAATACTCTTTTTTAGTGATGGGATTGGTCTCTGCTAGTAAAATGCAAATTTCCCTCATCATTGTTTCTGCATATAAAAGCAAGCTGAAATGCTTCCATATTTTCAACAATGGGAATTAAAGACAGATTGTTTAGAACAAAAGAAATTAGAGTTCTCTCTTCCAAATGATTAGCAGTGTAGTAGTTTAAAGAAAATCTTCCTTGAACGGCTTGGTGATAAAGCATGTTGAAGCGAACCAGGCTTTCCCTACTTTCAGCTTTGATGCTTACATTTGTGCATTTCAAATCTTTGGCCCATTCAAAAACAAGGTCATCTCCTCCTGTTGCCCCCCATTCTCCATTTGATTCTGGATATCCTCTATCCCCACAGAGGGTGCCTGCAGAATCATAGGCACTTAACCCAGTAAAAAAACAAGCCAGTAATATGGTCATAAAGAGAGCAAATATAAATTGTAATCCCAAATTTCCCAGGTTATGGGCATTGAGATAGAGTGCAGTAGTCCTCAGGTCCCATGAAAAAGTGTAGCACATCATTTAGAATATGATCAAAAAGATTATGCACTCTATTGTGAGAGCAAAGGTGTTGTTTGTTGTTAGCATCAGTCACTTTGCTATTGGGAACAATTTTTCTGAAGACATAGTCACATCTGGCCTTCTAGATGAACCAACATATAGTAGCATGAAAGCATATGTCCTGGTTAGGCATATCATTTGGTTGGAACCAAGAGCTGAGCCAGTGTGGAAAAGTGGTGCCTTCCCCGAAAAGGCCATGATTCTGACCATAAAGGTCTTTCCAAACTGCAGTAGTAGCTGGGCAGTAAAGAAACAGGTGTGTCATGTCTTCCTCCCTTCATTTGCAAAGCTGGCAGATAGGATTAATGTAATGGAGAATGCCAGCAGTCTTTGCATTATTAGGGAGAATATTTTGCCCATATTTCTAGAGGAAGATCTGAATGGCTGGAGCAATATCAAGATTCCATATGCCTTCCCAGTTCAGAATCTGAATATCATCCCTGTATCTCATATAGACTTTTTCCTTGTAGAGAGACTTGAATGTGAATTTTCTTGAATCCGTTAAATTCCATTGAACCTGCTCTTCATTCTCAGGTTCATTGATTTTTCTCAGGATAAAGCATGAGATGCTTCAATGAAACTGGTCTTCATTCCACTGAGAGAACCAATAGTTGATTTTATCAGTGTTCCAAGAGACATTGTCAAGCATGAGATGCTCGACTCTGAGAAGATCCTCAGGGCATTTGACAGGTTTTTGAAGTTGAATGTTGCCTAAGCATTTGTCATCCCAGATGTTGATTCTTTTCCCATTACCAAATTTCCATCTGTCATAAGATTGGATGTTGTCAATGCCTTCCAGAATGCCTTTGCAGATCCAGGAGTCACCAGCTTTTGGGGTAGTATCCAAGTTAAGAATATTTTTCCCTTCTAAGTATTTGGCATGCATAATCTGACCCAACAGAGAGTGTCTATCATCTTCCAGTCTCCATCCTATCTTGGTTATCATAGCACTATTGAAGATTTCTATGTGCATAAACCCCATCCCTCCAAGATATTTTGGTTTGCAAACAGAGACCCAGGCCTTAGGGTAATAACCAGTTGGTTGATCTATATCCTTGCCCCAGAATAAATCTCTTTGAATTTTATTTAGGTCTTGACAAGTTTGTTTTGGAAGCTTGAAGCAGTTTATCTTATAAATACTAGAGGTGGAGGTAACAACCTTGATGATTGTAAATCTTCCAGCAACATTTAAGTTACTGTTTTTCTAGATGGCAAGCTTCAGCTTTAATTTCTCAACACCAGGTTTGAAGGATTTGATCTTACTTCTATGGGTGAAGAGAGGGGAGACCAGATATTTGTCATCCAGGGCTATCATTTGGACCTCAATGATGTTGCTAATCTGGTCTCCATATTTTCGTCAATATTTTTGCTGGAAAAAACCCCCGACTTAGAGAAATTTATAAGTTATCCTGAAGTGGGACTGAAAAATCTTGAAGATATCCACCAGGTTTTGACTTTCTATTTTGTTGGCTTTGCAAAAAACCATGCAGTCATCCGCAAACAGGAGATGACTAATAAAAGGAGCATTCTTATAAATTTTTATACCTGAGATAAGGCTCATAGATTCATCTTGAAGAAGAGTTCTAGAGGCCCCTGGATGGTTTGATGAAATCTCCAGACACAACATTAATTAACACAACAGATATAGTGGAGTAGATGCATTGAAATATTTTGTTACACCAGCACTCAGTAAAACCCATCTTACCCATGATGGATAGAAGGAAGTTCTGATCCACCATGCCAAAAGATTTATCCATATCAATTTTTATTCCCATGATCCCATTATCTTCTCTCTTTTTTTCCACCTTTGAACCTCATACAATAAATGATTTCATAGGCTATAGCAATGTTGTCAGCAATTTATCTACCAGGAACAAAAGCAGATTGGTAAGGGGATATGATTTTGTTAAGGAAAGGCTTCATCCTTTGAGCCAAGAGTTTTGAGACTATCTTATAGGTGGTGTTGCATAGGCTAATAGGTTTGAAATGGCTTGGGTTGGAGGGGATATCAACTTTAGGTATCAAGGAAATAAAAGTTGAATTCAACTCAGTGAGAATGTGACCAGATTAGAAGAAATGTTGCACCATTTTCATAATGTCTCCCCCCCCCACAATGTCCTAGTTGTTGGGGGGAAACCATCTGGACCTGGAGCCTTGTCCCCACTCATGCTGAAAAAAGACAACTTTAATTTCAATGGGGTCAGGTATTCTGTTGAGTGTGGAATTCTAATGGTTAGTGATAGTAGTGGGTATTTGGTTCAGAACTTCAATGTTGAGGGTGGGATTTTTTGTTGTGGCCATCTTGGAGAAATGGGAAGTGAAACAGGTGACAATTTTCTTGGGGTCAATTAACCAAATTCCTGCAGTGTCTTGAATAGTGTCTATTTTATTTCTTCTAGTTCTGCTTCTAGTGGCTCTATTAAAAAACTTGGTGTTTCTGTTTTTTAGCTTTATGGTTTGATCTTTGCTTTTTGTCTTCCAAAATTTCTCCTCAATGTCGCTCCAATCAGCAATTTTTTCCTAGCTTTGAAAAGTTGATCCCCTATATCATTTCTGAAGTAGTTCTTGCTTAGCCAGTCTAAATGAGCAGTGCAATCCTCTAAATTGGTCTTGATGTTGCCATAAACTTCCTTATTCCAAATTATGACTTTGATCTTAACATCTTTGAGCTTGCGAGCAACGATATAGGCAGAAGATCCGGCAAGATTTTGTTCCCAGCAAGCATCAATAATGTTTTTACACCCTTGGTGGTCAAGCCAAGGGCCAAAGAATTTAAAAGGGATATTTCTATTTTTCCAATTTGGGTTAGAATTGAGGAAAATTGGATGGTGATCAGATCCAATATCCAACAAGTGAGATATGGTAATTTTGATGAAGAGGTTTAACCATTCCTCAGAAGCAAGACCTCTGTCTAGTCTTTTCTCAGTAAGAGTTGGACTATTTCTTTTATTAGACCAAGTAAAGGGACAACCAGTGAAGCCAATATCTATAAGATCCAAGTTTCCTATTTTGTCATTAAAGATATTGGCTTCAGTAGTGTCAATGGGATAAGCACTAAATTTTCAGAGTCATGGAGAATAAGATTGAAATCTCCAATAACTAACCAGAGACTTGTTGGTGATAGAAGTAGTTTCAATCCTTTCCCAAGACTCAATTTTTTTTTTGAATTTCATAAGGGTTGTCATAATAACCTGTAAAGAGCCAAGGTGGGCTTGAAACAATGTTGACCATAGCATTAATATGGTTTAAAGAAAAATCAATGATGTTAATATTGAAAGATTTTTTCCATATTAAAGTTAATCCACCAGGAGTGCCTACAGCCCCACCTGGTTTAACATATCAGTAGTTTTCCACACCAATATTTCTCAGGATTTTCCTTAAATTTGTTTTGTTTCAGAGATGAAAATTATGTCAGGATTATGTTTTGTTGAGGAGGTTGTTTAGATAATTCTTAGTATCTTTGGTTCCCAATCCTTGGCAATTCCATGCCAGAGTAGTAAAGAATTTCCAAAAGTAAGAGACCAGGGGATACTTAGAATTGTGCCTTATAGAATACCTATCATACTCCAAAAGAAACATGCTTAAGAAATTATGGGTCTCAAAATTACAAATAAGTAATAAGGCAGAGTTAGTGCCAATACCACTTAGCCGGAAGGTGAAGTAGTTTTTAGCAGAAAAGTGATGCATGGCTATAAGATTAAGGGAAGAGGAAGAAAAGGATGAGAAGGTTTCACAGTTCTGTTGGAAGAGGAATCTATGATGCTATTATCCATCCCAGCACCCTTAGCATTCTGCATCATTTGAGTTTTACCTTCACCCAACATCTGGAGCAACACGGCCCCATCTTTGGTTTTCTTGAGGGTTGAAGAATCCACACCATTTTGAACCAACTTCCTTTTAGGATATTTATTGGCTTTGCTCCTTTTTGTATTTTCACTAGGTGGGCTTGAGAAGTTGTGGTTTTTCTTTTTCTGATCCCAAAATTTCTTTTTGTTTTCTTTTGTTTTAATATACATTATTTCTTCGATTTGGGAAAGGGTGGCGTGGGAATCAAACTGAAACTGGATGGGTTCAGTGGGTTCAAATATAAGAAAGGGGTTTGGAATAGGATCATGGTCCTGATATTTCCCTTTATTTCTAGCAGCAGCTTTCAAGTTGATACCTTTTTTCTTGCTGGGAGCCAGGTCCTTTCTTTCAGAAAATAATTTCTTGGTTCTTGTCTGACAAGCAATGGCATCAGGATTAGGGATTCGAGATAGATCTCCAAAGATCATACTGGTATCACCCTTAGTAAATCAGTTCCCAAAGTTAGATATGAATTGAGTAAGCTCTAAGTTCTTAGCATGCTTCATTTTGGCTTCAAATTCCATGATCGCATCTTTATCAAAGTAGGGTCTGTAGATGAGAGCTTTCCCTGAGAGGAAACCTTTTTTTTAGTAAGAGGATTTTGGTTTTGTTGGGGGGTCGAGGTGGTTGGTTGGGACTGGTGTTTGTTGGAGAAGATCATAAGGGTCCTGAGTGATCAAGAATTCTTCAGACTTTGCAGAATTTTATACCATTCAGAGCATAAGCGAACTCAAGCCAGTGGGAAACTGTGGTGGATTCAAAAGCTTCAACCCCATATTTCAGTGGCCTAGAGAATTTAATGTTGAGCTTGACCTCCATGTTTTTCTCTTCTCTATCCCGATCATAGGGCCTCCTGGCATCTTGATGTACCCCTGTTGGCCTTAGGATGTTTCTGATATCATTTATAACGTGCACAGGGATTCTCTTGATGAGGATCCAGATCATAACATTGGAGAAAATCTCATCATCAACAAGATTTGGACCCCCACTTGGGACTTCAACTAACACCATATGCTTGTCAAAAACACCTATTGTTCTTCCTCTTCTAAGAGTTAAATAATCCTTTTCATTGGTAATCCTTAGGGTAAAGAAATTTCCTCTTCTATTCCAGATTTTCACTTCAATCCTGCTAAACATATCCCAATTAGCATTGATGAAATACCATATTCCAGGTTTCAAAACAGATATTACTGCAAAGCTTTCCTATGAAACACCATTTACAACCAAGATCTTTCTTGGTCTTGATATTTTCCTTGTTGAGAAAAAAATTTGGAAACAGGTCTTTGGGAACAATTTGTGTAGATTTCTTCTGATTGACAAGGCTATCAATGGAATTGTTTAAAGTGGATAAAGAGGCCATGGATATGGAAGTAACTATGAAAAAGATTTTGAAGAAGCAAAGTTTTGTCCAAGAGATGATAGACATGAGAATGGTAGTCATTTTAATTTTAATTATGATCACGGGATAAACAGGATTGTACGAAAGATGCAGAATTGAAAATTTCAGCTTTATTTCCGCTCCAATACCGTTATTCCAGCTCAAGCAATATGCAGGTTTTTTCTGAGGCTTGTTGATATGCAGCAGATCGTGAGTTTGACCAGAATCAAGGTGGTTGTTGGGGCTAGCTTTGGCTAATATCATCCTGGATTTGTATCTGCAAACACATAGAATATGGGTTAGGTAAAAAGAATTTTTTTGAGGGGTGTAGATATACCAAACAGCTGCATACGCGTTTGTCGCATATGTGAAATGCCTGATTGTGACCCCATAACTTTCATCCAAGATGGTCCAAATAACTCCCGGGTATGCCACCCCACAGGTATTATCCAGATGAGAATAAAGGGATCCCTTTACCACGAGCAAATACCAAGATGGTCTAATGGCTTCAAATTGTTGTTTGAACAACTTCTGAAGAGAAGTAAAGCCATTTGTAGTGAGGCGTGGTCCAAGTGTACCAATGGTTTGCAATATCTTTGAAACCTGTAAAGAAAAGAAAGTGAATAACATTATTAGGCTCTTTTTATTAAGAGGAGAAACAACGGGAGTGATTAGACAACATATAGTGAAATTAATAGGTGTGAGATGGTAGCAGTTGCACTGGGAACCGCCAAATTTAATGGAATTTGAAACGCAAAATTAGAAATCTGTCTCTTCACTTCTCTAATATAAAGTCTAATTTGGAGAAACCACAATATTTCATCTTCTTCCCCTAGCCAGGATCTCTGCATCTCCGAACTCAAAAAAAAAAATCCATTCTGAACCCACAGAATTAAAAGAAGAAGATCATAATGCCCAGAATTTTGTATGAAGATGAGGGCATATTTCTTGAGTCCCCTGGTTTGCTTGAGGAGCGGGACATCAATTGGCATCCTGTGAATGAATCCCTCAATTCTTTTCCTTATGGAATACCATATCCAAACAGATGGGAGGATATAGAGTATACTCGCGACTTCGAATGGCATTGTGAGACACTCAGATATAATCGTTTGGTGAAACTTGAAGAGGGATGTAGTGGTTATCCTCCAGGGTTCAGTCCTATGCAAGAGACATTGAGAATAATAGGCTAGAGAAAAAGCATACTCCGACCAGGTACCCAAGAAAACCTTAGAATTCAATCTAATTGGGGTTCTTTTCTGATTGACTTTTGGAATAACTATGCAGGTAGGATTCGGGGAGAAACAAGCAAACAAATATTTCCTTTTGAGAACATTATGTATGAGGTTGGTAGTGGGAGTAGCTTAAAAATATGATGATGGCTGGTGATTCTATGCAAGGAGGTATGCTTAGTAATTTCGTTGCACCACAAGGACTGGGAGACTTGATCTTCCACGAGAGAGTAAGGCAACAACAATATTGGATACTAATCAATGGACCATTATGGCAATTCATCCTCGGTTTGGTGAATATGTGGTGACATAGGGGGTTGATGTGGTAGCTGACAAAGTCATTGTAGAAGGTGGAGTTCAAATGGGGTTTGAATCTGTGTGTCTCCTTACTCGAACAAGCCAAATATTAAGGGCGCATGCAGTGCTATTGAGGACCCAATCCAGGTATGAAATTGATGGGTTGGTGTGTCCTGTATTGAATGAATTTAACCCAGAACATGGAAGACTTGATGCTCTTGTTTCCTGAGGGAGGGTTGCTGAGAACAGAGTACCCGGAGTTGAGACCAATGGTTTCAATCTACCAGGAGTACCAAGAGATAGCCAACCAGTGCCAGAGCCACCAGAAAATTCTCCTCAACTGCAGAATGCACCACCTCAGGAATCTTCTCCACATCCAAGTACAACAAATCCTACTGAAGTTGTTCCCGATTTTGTGATACCTATGATGCTGCGATAGTTTTAGCCAATCAGTGGAAGGACACAATTTCTACACCCCCTGCCTTCTATTAGGACTCGAAGACAACGTCGGAGCTCGAAGCCAAAGGCGAACATAAAAAAGTCAGCTCGACCAAGAACAAGTAAACCAAGTCTAACATGAATTTTTTGAAGAAGGAACTTTGTAGAACCATTTCAGAAGTACTTTTTTTTTTTTAATTTTATTGGAATACTCACTGGGATAGAAGAATGAGTTTCTTGTGTAAATCTCATGGTTACTGTTGTTTTGAAAGGTATGAGAAATAGCTCTGAAAAGAGCAATATGCTTGTTGTTATTTTTTGGTATGGTATGGCTGTAATATGGTTTTAATTGGTTGGAATTAAAACAGATTGGTCTGTGTAGCTTACCATCAGGAACATGATTACTAAAGGTTTGATTTTTGGGGTTTATATTGCTTTGGAAGTAATAGTTGTTGTTTTTTATGGGTTGTAAAGGGAACACGATATAAGAGGGGTTTGATTGAAGAACATTTAGGGGTCAGATGGAAGGTTGATGGTTGAGGATCAGAATAGAGGGATTTATTCCAAATAGAAAATGAATTAAGATATTTCTGGGTTTTAAAGAAGGTGAGGGTTTTGGTATGATATTTGGGTTGGGGGTTAGAGATTAGGTTCAGAAAAGGTTTATCTTTAGCAGAGAGAAAGTAAAATTAGTTTCCACCAGAGTCTTCATAACAAAACTAACTTCATCAAATCCACCAGAGCGGGGATTGGTTGACTTCATCATGTCCAATAACTTAGTACTAAAATATGTACAACCAAATCTGAATAGATAATCGCACAATAAAGATTCTAGTGGTTACACCGGACCACCGGCTGAATCTGTAAAATGTGATGTACCAGTTTTATGGTGTAAAAAGCTAGCTAACATTTAAAAAACTTTACAACACAACGTAATATGATCTGACATAATACGATATAAAATAATAATTTCTACTGTGATGTGCCAGATTAATTGGCATACTGATATGACGCAATACGCATCACATGGAAGCACAAAGTGCAACACGTGGTAGAGGACCAACACACATATGTCACAATACGACAAAGCAAGTTAAGAAAGTACAAGACAAACGTACCTAATGACCTAAAGCATGGTACAATACTCGTAAGACACGATATAATATATAACATTTTATATATATTCTACAAAAAAAAATCTTTATTTTAACCAATTTTTTACCATTTTGTTTTTATCACTTTTACTAATTTTTACGACAACTAGTATAACATTTAAAATCATTAAACAATAAATAATTTTTAAATATAATTGACGTTATAAATGTGTCGTGTCTAACTTTGATTCAATAATAATATAAGAAATGATGTGCTTGTTTGACATACACTTATTTTTAAAAATAAATTTGTTATCCTCTTGGCTTATGGCCGGAGCTTAATTTTTTTTGTGATTTAGCCGATTTTCAGAGGAGGCGTGGTTAGGTTAATGGTAGGCAGTTTAGTTTCTTTTACTTTTAGTGTTAGTCCGGGTCAAACCGTCCGTAGCTAAAAAGATTTTATTTCAAATGTCGTAATTGCATGGACCCAAATATTGTCATCACCTTAGAGCAACTCCAACGGACGAGGGGATCAAAGAGTAAAGATTATATTTACTCCTTGGTCGCCCAAATTCAAGAGTAACAGGCGATTATATTTGGGTTTGAGGCGAGTATATGTACAGTACCAGAGGAGTTTTACTCAAAAACATATATATAGTTGCACGCTCTTGTAAATGGGCGTTAACAAAAAACGCTTCGTTAAGAAAGCGTTTCAAAACACGGACGTTCGGTTAGAGAAGCGTGTGATGAGACGCTTGGGCAGAGAAGCGTATAATTTAACGCTTACTTAAGAGAACGCTGGTGTGCAGAAACGCAAGCTAGAGGAGCGTCTCACCAAACGTCCAGTTAGGAAGATGTTTCAATTCCAACGTTCAACTAGGAAGACGCCTAGTCCCGGCGCTCTCCCAAGACGACGCCTAGTCAGGCAGCGCTGCTCCAGAGACGTCCAGTTTCCAAACGCTGCTCCAGATAGACGTCTCCCATTTGGATGCCGCAACCAAATAGTAGATTGAAATTAGGAAGCAAGAAATTTTACAGAAAAGAAGAGAATCTCGTCTTGGTTAAACCATATAAAACTTCGAGTGTAATTTTTCCGACTATTAAATATCTCATTTTCACATGAGTAGCGGTTGCACTTAGCACGTGCAAGATGGTTGTTGTAAGTTGACAAGTCAATGCAAGGAATTGACAATACCCAGACCACATTTCAATGTAAAAATCAGTTTTCAACATTGTCAGATATATTATAAAAAGTAAGTTGACAAGGCAATGACAGGAATTAAACTAAACATTCATATTAAGATTAAAAGTAATACAAAGGTTCAACACTTAGCACGTGCAACATGCCTTTAAACCACTAAGTGCCCCTAGTGGCCGAGTGGTGTCTCGGGAGGGTTTACAAGAGATATACCCACAAAACCTAGCCGCATGGTTTACTAATTTTTCATACTTCACCGAAATCCGACCATAAATGTTCGATCAAGTCATTTCGTAATCGAATATGCGTTTCTTTGCTATGTACTGCAAATCGGCGTTGGTGAGTTGACATCCTCGACAGTTCTGCAGTTTGTTGACGGGATATATTAACAGGTGCGTGGTAGCGCCCTTGATCATATTCATGTGGCCAATCACCGGGTTGACGTTCATCCTCCACAATCATATTATGGAGAATAATAACAGTTTTCAATATATATGCTAGTGCGTCCATATTCCACATTCTAGCTGGTTGTTTAACGATTGCAAATTGGCTTTGCAGTACCCCAAATCCTCGCTCAACATCTTTTCGGCAGCCCTCTTGCATAGTTGAGAATTTGCGTTTCTTTGCCGAATCTGGATGCTTGATCGACATAATAATGGTTGCTATCTCTGGGTATATCCCATCACCGAGATAGTACCCCATATCATATTGGTTCCCATTAACCTCGAAGTTCACAGGTGGTGTTTTACCTCTTATTAGGTTCTTAAAAATATAAGAACGTTTCATTACATTTATATCGTTGTTGGAACCAGGCATACCAAAAAAAGCATGCCAAAACCAAAGATCTTGTGAAACCACTGCCTCCAATACAATACTTTCATCACCTTTGTAGGCAGTATAGGCACCAGATTCGGCTGATGGACATATATCCCATTTCTAATGCATACAATCCACACTTCCTAGCATCCCAGGAAATCCCCTAGCTTTGTTCTGGTTAAGCAACAGTTCTACATCCGCAGTAGTTGGGTTGCGCAAATACCGTTCCTCATATAAATGCAGTATCGTCAAACAAAATCGTCGTGTTTCCTCAAGAACCGTGGTTTCTACGATGCGTAAGTACTCATCTATTGCATCCGCCGCAGATCCATAAGCCAGCATTCGGATTGCAGCCGTAATTTTCACGTGTGGGGTTAATCCTAGGCGCCCGACCGCATCCCGTTTTTGAACGAAATAAGGATTAACTGCTACTATATCCCGCAAGATACGGTTGAACAATTGTCTTCTCATACGAAATCTTCTACGAAAAACATTGGGAGGAAAAGTCGGGTTTCTTGAAAAGTAATCTGTCCATAGTTGTCTAGCTTTATCCTCACGATCTCTTTGTATATCGATCCGAGTACGTGTCCAGTCAATGTATGAAGCGACCAAGCCTAAATTTAGTGCTTCGTTATTTTGGTTAATCGGAAATGCTTCTTCGTCTGATGAGGAAGTGGTGCTATTACTATCATCATTAGATGTCGAAGATAGGGTTAACTGATTAGGAGGAATATAAGAAGAGGAATTAGAAGTAGCATAAAACATGTTGCAGTTTTGATAACCTTCCATTGAAAGGGGAAGGAAGTATGTTTTTGGGAGGTTGCTAGTTTTGTGGTGTTTAGATGTTCTGGGTTGGTTTGTAGTTGTTGATGTGGTTTCAATGGAGAATGATGTGTTATTTTTATAGTTATGTTTAAGATAACAACGAAAAAATAAAGCAAATACAAGCCCAAAAAACTTAGACAAGAGCTATAAAGAAGAAACATACAAATAATTTCGAATGAGAAAATCAAGAGATAAGAAGTTTCAGCTGATTAGACAATACATAAAGCATACATAAACAACATCTATAAAGAAGAAACAAACAAATAATTTCGAATGAGAAAATCAAGAGATAAGAAGTTTCAGCTGATTAGACAATACAACGCAGAGCTAAGGGTCAAATTAAAGCATACATAAACAACAACTATAA
Source organism: Papaver californicum (assembly GCA_023531435.1). Lineage (NCBI taxonomy): Eukaryota > Viridiplantae > Streptophyta > Magnoliopsida > Ranunculales > Papaveraceae > Papaver > Papaver californicum. The sequence continues at coordinate 1,475,553 of JAJJMC010009062.1, forward strand.
AGAAGAAACAGACAAATAATTTCGAATGAGAAAATCAAGAGATAAGAAGATTCAGTTGATTAGACAATACAACACAGAGATAAGGGTCAAATTAAAGGAAACCTTGACAATAGCTGTAAAGAAAAAACAGACAAATAATTTCGATTGAGAAAATCAAGAGATAACAAGTTTTAGTTGCTTTCTCCGATACAACTCATACACAAGGGCTAAAAACAAGAAACTGAAAATTACCTGTAAAGCAAAAAATACAGAGCTAAGAAGTGTCGGTGGAGGAGAAAATACATGCAGTAAAATCCAAACTAAAACAAAGCCAAAAATACTAAAGGTAAGAAAACGACAAATTTAGTAAAAACAAAACGGTGACATATGCATGACATAGGTAAACCCAAATTTTGTTTTTCTCTATTTATTATTTTGTTTTTGTTCTTCACTTTATGAATTTAACTCCAACCATGTCAACATTTCATTCATCTGAAAGCTTGGCTTGTCGGATGACGTGCACGGCGTTCTTCACTACTGGGTAGAAAAATCAACACAAAAGGATTGAATTGTTCCATTACCCTTAAGATCTCGAAATGAGGTTTGTACCAGAAATCATGTTGTTTCCATCTAGTCCATTCCTCAAGTGATCTGTCAACAACTTCATCATCTGTTTCATTCCTAAGACGAAATTCATTGACCTTAGCAGTTAAAGAAGAAAATTCAAGGACTTCCTTTGTTATTTACACATATCGACAAAAAAGGCCTGCTCTGTTCCTATTGTTGGGATTACCGGTTTCATTACAAAAGTTTGCATATGTATGTTCCAACCATTGCATGCTCATACAACCATTCATCCGACGTTCATGCCCCCTTGATGGATAATGCAATACTATGTTTCGACATATGGATAAATCTTCCTCTAGTGTAAAATTATCTGCATTTAACCGAAAATTTTCGTAACCCGCCATTAAATGAAAACCCAGAATTACAAATTTGATCTTAAATGTTACTGAGATGGATTTGGAATGAGAATGATACATATAAGCTAATGTATTTATAGGACTCCATGTAAGGGTATTTGGCCGTTGTTCAACGGTAACATTCCATAACGGTAACAAAACGGTAACATATAGGTTGGATCTTTTTTTTAAAACCAAATCAAAGAGTCTGTACGGCCACAAAGAAAACACATAATTGAAAACCAAAACAGATAAAGTCAAATGTATTTTGAAAATGTAAAACAATAAAGTCCAAAATATAGTGTAAATTGGAATGACTACACAATAATGGAATAACACTATTCAGTAGTTTAGTTCCCACGAGAAGAGCGAGGTGGCATAAACGGAGGCATACTTGACGAAGTTCCCTGACCCCCCGTGTTCCACATTTGCGTTGGGAGAGTTGCCGGAAAATTACCAACCCCTAAGTGTGGAGATTGAGAATGAGCACGAGCAAGTTGTAGGTGCAAATTAGTGTTTTCATTCTTATAATTGCGCAATTCCTCCATCCTTTCCCTCGACTGGGCCAAATGAAACTTACGGAATTCTTCGGTAAAATCGGCATATTCTTGCGCAAAATTATAAGCTTCGGCCTTTATATGAAAAAAAAGGTCAGTTTCTCAAAAAATTTCTTTCAAAATATATTTTCGTTTAAAGTTTAAATATACTTACATATGTCCAATTATCTTGAGGCGGAATGGCAACATGTTCAGCGGGTTGGTCGAGGGTTTCTGTAACAAGCCCCCCCAAACAATCGTATGTTTCCACCTCCAAATAGGCATCATAAGTAACCCGATCTTGGAGGTAGTCATTTATTGGTATGCCACTCGATTCCCTCATCTTGGTAGCCTCGGCATCAGTGATGTTGCTCACACAGCTTGGGGGGTTGCGCGGAATTCTCCATCCACCATAGATTTGGTGCCATAACCGGTCTCCAAGGTACACGTTATGCTGTAAAATTTAATTATTATTAGCCATGTACCAGAAAAATTAAAAAGAATATTAATAAATATGACTATTTGAACTAGAAAGTGTCAACTCACAGTGCCAACCCAAGTAAATACGGTGCGGGTATTTGATACTGCCATAGCTATGCGGATAGTCTCATTAATATGGCGTGCCGCAATTTCAACCCACGGTCTCCATGTCACAACATCCATTGTCAATTCATTCAAAAGTTTCCTTGCACCCTTAATATCATTACTCTTCGTTCGCGTACTCTTCCACCGCGAACATGTTGGCCAAGGACATTCGCTCTCATCAGGGATGTTGTGAGGTCGAAGTATGCCCATATACTCGTAACCCCAAAACTTGAATTTGATTAAAACAAAGTTAATAATTTACCCCGAAATACCTAGTTATATGAAATTTCAAGGAAATAAAATTACCTCCAATATTTGACAAGACCCGGTTAGTGACTTTTGACCCCTCCCCGCTGCACCAAGTGCGGAATAAAGTCTTGACATACCAGCACTACCCCAGTCAAAAGTTCCAACTTTATTTGTATCCTCAAAAGCGGCTAACCATCCAGCATCGATGTAGTTCTTAGCATTGGAAAAGAAGAACTGTCCCAGAACATACATCCAGAATGCTCGCGCCACTCTCTCAGCACGTACATTATCCTCTTGCGCCTCAAGCAACTTTGCCTCTGTAAAGTATGTGCCCAAAAAGGCCACAGTAATGCCATCTGAAATCCACTGCGCCGGGATACCTTCTCTCCGACAAACTTCGAGGTCTTTTAAATCTGGAAAAATATGGTCACGGACATGTTGAAAGGTATACTTATCCGGGTCATATGGAGGCGCCACGCCAATACCAATACTGATTCCGGTCAACATCACCCAGTCTACAGGTGTAAAACCCATTTCACCAAATGAAAAGTGAAAGGTGTTCGTCGTGTCCCATAAACGCTCGACGATATAATCAATCAACGCATGTAACGAGTCACCAACATCCATTGACAAAAACCGGTCCCATCCTGCCCTTTCAATAATAAATTTTTCTCTTTCGCAGCTTTTGGTTATAGCTTTATAGGCTTGTAGGACCGATTTCAGAGACCCACGATGCATATATTTGGTTTCTGGGTCGGCTCTCGAAATCATATTGCTGGAAGCGTGACCTTCATCATCTTCCACCATACTATAATTTGCTAAACCAATATCATCATTCACTCCTTCGGCAGTGCTTCCATCTGGTATATCCTGCATTGTTCGGGCTTTCTTGTTCTTTTTTTTCCGACCAACGAATAGGGAAGAGGCATTTCTCAACATCTATACAAAATCAATTTTTTTCAAACACAATAGACCAAAAATATAACTCCACATTTATCCATAAATCAACAACAATACATATTACAGTTCAAACAAAGCTATAGACACACAATACATATTACAGAGACATACTTAGCAATTGGCATAAAACACACAAATTTCACATTCGGATGGATAAGTTTACCAATTTCAGAATATCAAAGAATTTCGAGACGACTCAATGTCTAAAATATATCTAAAAAATTAGTTTTTCGGGCAATAATCAGGTTGTGCTATATAGTGTATTGTTCAGCTCAATGTGTGAAACATTGTATGTGTTCGAATCAGGAATTACTCAAGCAGACAATAATGATGAAAATTTTAATCAAAATTGGATATAGTGCAAAAAGATGACTGTTTTAAGCAATTTGTAAAAATCATAAACCCTCGAATGATCTCCTTTTTCCATAGATAGGTATAAATTCGGTACAATAATAAAGAGGTTGTCATACATAACATCTTAACTTCCCGGATAAGAGAAAGATTGTTTAACTTGTCGCGGCACAATGAGGTTCTCATTTTCAGCTCAATAATAATTTTAATCATGTAAATGTTCACGGCACAATGATGTTCTAATTTTAATTATGTACATCCGCTTAAGCTAAAACAATCTTTAAACAACGAATAATGGCGAAACATCATTGCACCGTGAAAAAATGGCGAAACCCTAAATATGCTTTTAAACAACGAATAAAAGCTAAAACAAGGAATAAAATGACTGAGATAAAGAAATTATTACCGTGTTTTGAACCAAAATCTTCTCCACAGTTGATTTTCCTCTAGCCGCCGTCGTCTGTTGAGGGGAGCGTTTTTGAGATGGTAGAGGCGAAGCAAATGGGAGAGCGTTAAATACAGAAGAAACCCTAGGAAACACGGACGGAATCTCACTTGGATGCACTGGACGCTCACCTAGGAAACACGGACGCTCTCCCAGTTGGACGTGTAGACCAAAAAGCTCACCCAGTTGGACGCCTATACCAAAACGCTCTCCCAGTTGGACGTCCATTGGGCGCTCTTTCTTGTGGGCGTCCGTGAAACGCTACTATGGGTGGACGTTCTGTGAGTGGACGCTATTCTAGATGGACTTCTGGCATTGAGGCGTTTACTAGGAACAACGTTTAACACTAAACGTCCACGCAGTGCAACGCACAATTCGTAGACGTTCAACCAATACAACGCTGGTACAATAGACGGTTATCAGTGTCGACGTTAAACATACGTCCACCCACAGTAGCGTAACAATATGCAAACGCTCATGTATAGTTGCGTCTTCTTCCAGAATATGAAACGCTCACATGAAGGGGCGTCCGACAAGATACGTCTTCATAGAGGAACGTCCGTGTCAACTCACGTTCTTCTACAACAGCGTTTTACAACAGACGTCATTTTAGTTGGATGTATGATCATATTTATTCCAGAAACCGTTGTACAAAAAAAGAAAAAAGACCTAATTTTTTTAGTTTTTACTCTTTGGTATACTCGCGTTGTTGGAGTTGCCCTTAGTCTATTTAATTTTAGAAAAAACAGTTTAGTCCAAAATGAGACTAAAATGTACTAGTTAGTTCTGACCATTCAACTAGATACAAATTAGTCTTTTATTTATTTAAAATATGGAAATTATATAAAAACTCTCATAAATTATAATTTAATCTAAATATTTATAGTTTAGCTTAAAGTGACTTATGATGATGTCAGTAATTTTAAAAAATATAAAAATAAATTAGGAACAATTTATCTTTCGAACCGCTCGTCCAAAATTCGTAAATTTTATATATTCGGAAAGCTCCTTACGAGATCTACAAAAAGAGTATCCATATGACTGTACAATTTTTATTTTTTTAAAATTTTAATTTCGCTTCATCGTTATCTGTTGTGTACAAAAAAGTACACATGCACAAAAATTTCATAAGCTTATGCAATCATTTTTTCACATGTGCACCACTTTGTACACCCCTGCAAAACATGCATGAAATTGACCGTTCATACTTACACTCAGACCTACTTTTTCATGAAAATTATACGGGTGCACCAATATGTACACTCCTGCAAAACATGCATAAAATCGATCATTCACACTCACACTCAAACCTACTTTCTCACGGAAATTACACTGGTGCACCAATATGTACGCTCCTACAAAACATGCATAAAGCCGACCATTTATAACCACACACAAACCTATTTTTTTATGGGAATTACACAGGTGCACCAATATGTACATACCTATAAAATATGTATTAAATCGATCATTCATACCCACACGCAAACTTATTTTTCATGAAAAATACACGGGTGCACCAATATGTACACCCCTACAAAACATGGAACAAATCAACCATATTCACCTACAAACAAAAAAAATTCATGGAAATTATATTGGTGCACCAGAATGTACACACCTACCCATATTGTATAAATATAACATGTAAACTCAGATGGATTTGAACCATCAACCTCCGAAAACCTTGTGATAGGCTTGGGCGCTCTACCATTTTGAGCTTACAAGTCCATAAATTTAAGATCGAGTCTATTACAGTCGTTGGAGAACTAATGTAAGATTCGAATCAGGTCGAAAATTCAACCTAAATTATTTTAGAAAAGATAAGATGGGTAATCCAATCTAAATCATACTCACACCTACAAAGCAGTCCATATATCCTTGAGATATCACAAAGGTGTACAAAGGTGTACAAATATGTACACACCTACAGAAATCTAACAATCAAACATCCATGCCCATACAAAATAGACCATATATCCATGAGATATCAATAAGGTGTACAACTATGTACACACCTACAATAATCTAACAAATCGAACATACATGCTCACAAAACAATCCATATATCCATGAAATAGCATAATGGTGTATGTAGACACCTATAATAAATCTAACAAAAATAACATTCATGCCCACAAAAGAAGTCCATATATCTTTGAGATATTACAAAGGTGTACAACTATGTACACACCTACAATGTAAATAGTTTTATAATAAAGTACACATGCTATATCAAATGAAAATGATAATTTCCTCTCTCAATTCATCACCATAAACAAAAATACAGTGTACAATAAAGTACACCCTAAATCATACAAAAAAAAGAAAATACAAATTAGTTCTCAATCATGTATATAGACACATAAAAAAAAACCAAAAAAAACTAAAAATCTACCTAAATAAAATTACAATTATGAAAGAGAAGAATAGGAGAGAAGAAATCCATGAAAATAACGATAAATCAAAATTTTAACTAACCTTTTTAATTGAAGATGAAGAAGAAATTTTTGATTTATTTTCTCGATACAAAGGAAGAAGAAGGTGAAAAAAAACGCCTACAACAACAATCAAACCTCATATCTATCTTCTCAACTCAAAGATGAAGATGAAGAAACTATGAAATTAAAACGTGGAAGAAAAAAATGATGAAGAAATCTCGGATCCATGTTTCTCTCCACAAGAAGAAGAAGAAGAAGAAGAAGAAGAAAAAAACAACCTAGATCTAACTTCTCTCTCTACAATAGTAGTATTTGTTTTCTCTCTCTTTAAAAATTAAATGATAGATTTTTATTAAAAAAATCTATATATGTAATGATAAATGATACTTATGGAAGTAAGAAAGTATGATTTATTTTTGGATCAGACTAACCCGTGAAAAAAAGGACTAAAACATATATATCTTTTTAAGAAATGACTAGAGTGTACAAGGCTTTGTGGGATAGAACTAGACTGTCTAAATCCCAATGAAAATAGGATTAATCGTTAATTTCTACTTTAGTTTTAGGCCACTTAACCTTGACCCTATTTACTTTAGGAAAATTCCACCTTCACTTCTTTCTTCTTAACAATCTCCTTAAACTAACTAATAGGTTCCACATGATTCACAAATTCTAACTTGAATAGAATTGTGGTAAGTGGAATTCTTTTTAATTCCATCTTAGGTACGTCTCATGTGGATTGATAAATGAGAACTTCTACCCAATTTCTTTTTGTCCTGGTCAGGGTGGATCCAGGTTTCTTCTTTGGGTAGAGCTGAATTATTATTGATTGTTGTGGTGGTTGAAGGCCGTGGTAAATTTTTTAGAGAAAATTACATAATTAGTGAGCAAGTGTAATTTGTATATAGGATTCATGAGTTATAATTAAATAAGGATTACAATAAACGAAACAAAATTAGTAATATAGTGTGATTAGAGAAAGAAATTAAGGTTTATGGAAGAAAAATAGTTATGTTTAAACAGAATGTAGACTTTACTTCTCTTGTAATATGGGATAAAACTAAGCTATATAAGCTAGAAATACATTAGCTAATTTTACTTACGGGCTGAAAACAAAATTCACAAATTTTTCATAACTAAAATTTTGGTGAGCTAAAATCAGGGATGGGTTATAGCCTCGTTTATCCCCTCTATAGGTCCGTCTCTGGTCCTGGTCGTGAATAATTAAGGAGTTGTGGAAACTTTTAGTTTGAATCATAAGCAGTAGAGGTGTAAAATGTGGTGTGCTAGCACGTTTATAGCACAACAAAGCACGTTAAAATTCGATCACAGCACGGCATAACACGTGATCTGGGATGAAGCAACACATCACATTAGCTTAGTGTGATGTGTTGTGACAGACTAATTTACTTCGGTACAATATAGCACACGATGTGGATAAGCACAGTACGTCGTACGGTACGACACTTTGAGAAAACACGTCATAACATGCATAAAACACAACACAAAAGGGTATAATACATAACATTCATGTATATTTCACAAAAGAGGATTTATTTTAGCCCATTTTTAACATTTTATTTTCGTTATGTTGACTTATTTCAATAATAATATATAGAATATATAAATATATGAAAAATATTTTCTTTGGAAAACATAAAATAAATGTGCCGGCACAACATATCACAATTATTTTTCTGGTACAGCATAACACAACACATCACATCTTTTAGCACGACACAACACAACACACCTAAATCTCATGTCATAACACAACACAACATGCAGCACGTTAAGCACATGATATCGTGGGATGTGTTATGCTGGACCGATACATTTTACACCTTTACTAAATGGCTTAATTAATTCTTGTTGGACATGAATATTAGATGTAGTCTTGGTTGGATTTTTTTCTTCCATATGTATAAAAGAAGTTGAATTTCATTGATTTTCTTATGTACAACTTCAATCAAAGCGTGTGGTTAGGCTAAGGTTAGGTAGCTTTGTTGTCTTTTTCCCCTTCACTATTAGGGTTAGTAAGTCCCCATGTGGTTAGTTTAAGCTAAGAAGTTTATAGGATTCATGAGTTATATATATATATATATATATATGTATATATATATATATATATATATATATATATATTTGTGTTGTATTGTTTTTATTTATGGTTCGTTTTGTAACTTAAAAGCAATCAATATAAATGCTTAAATATCATCAAGGCAGTATTGTTTAGAAGCCATACATAAATTACTACACAAGTATACAATCTTGAAACTTAGTTAGAGTTTTATTTTTCAAAATACTCATGTATACCTAAAAACTACATATTAAAAACCTTTTATACCAAAAAATCCGCTAAAAGCCATCCTAAAAAATTATCCGTATACTACGAATATAACTTATTATCTAGTTCGTTTTCTTTTTTTTAATAATCTTCCACTAACAATATTGAAAATTATCTTTTATAAATAATACTCCCTCCGTTTCAGGAAAAGAGTTACTTTCTCTTTAGATTTTTGTTCCAACAAAAGAGTTACTTTCATTTTCAATATAACAAACTTTCAAAACTACCCTTGTTATTTTAAGAAATGTTATTATTCTCATTATAAAGATATATGTAATATTAAATTTTTTGTTAGGATAAATCTGAAAATAAATTACAAAAGTTATTCTCTCTCATCTTGCCTTAACAATTGTGCAAATAGGAAAAGTAACTTTTTTCATAAAACGGAGGGAGTATTTATTATATCCATTCCATAATGTATACGCAAAAATGAATATAATTCTTTTCTCTGCTTAATGTTTTAGTTTTAATATCATATTCTCATATATCTAAAATGACCAAATTAATGCTTATTGTCGATTTTTTTAAATAGTCATGTTATATTGGTTCTGCGTTAAACGAAAAAACCATCAGTGTATGTTATCAGAGATCAAATGTTACGGTCTGCAATCATTATTGAGACCATTATTTCATAATCATGAAATTCCAACATCCAAGGTGGTGGTCTACTTTTGATGGCGGTTAACTTAATTGTTAGCAGGATTAAGCCGAAGGTGACATCTGTTATTACAGATAAACAATGCAAGTTGGGAACCTAAAAACTTATAATGGATTGAACAAAATTCACATTATGAAGCAACATTAAAAAACAAACATATAAAGCTAATAAAGTTATAACTAACAAAATGTAATCACTTTCCAAACAAACAAACACTTCAAATACGATAAGACATACACGAAATGTAACTTTTGAAAAGAAGGCTGATATAAGAGCTCCAAAATCCTGGAGGGGCTCCTCTAATAAGATAAAATAGAAACATTTTGAAGTAAAATTCAAAAAACCCTTATCCATAATATTTTTACAATGCCTAAACCACCCCTGATTAGTTAACTGATTAACTAAATATAATCTTTTACTTAATCAAATGATTTGATTTTTATTTTATTTTTGAATTTGTGTTTGGTGAGAAGAAAAACTAGATGAAATTTAAAAAAAAAATTGTCGTTTTTTTTAAACCCTAGATTTTGATTCAATCAACCATAGTAGCATTGAGAATACCTCTAGCTTAAACTCTTGGTATTTTTATGGCTCAAATTTGATGAAATCACGATTTGAAAGATTGATTTTTGTTATTCAGAGAAATTTACGGTTCGGTTTTCATGTCAAACCCAACCGTAACACGAAGAACACCGATGAACATCATTTTTGCCCAGATTTACGGTTGGGTTTTCAACAAAACCCAACCGTAAATCAAAGAACAATGATGAACACCATCTTTTTTCCAGTTTTACGGTTGGGTTTGAGGCTCGAACCCAACCGTAAAATCCAAAAAAAAATTCTCCTTTCTAGGGAATTATGTACGGTTGGGTTTTGGCTTAAACCCAACCGTAAAATCCAAATTAAGTTTACAATTTCAACTTGCACTTACGGTTGGGTTTTTCCATAAAACCCAACCGTAATCCATCCCTTGGAGCATTGAGTTTTAAGGTCAAATTTGGGTTTCAAAATCAAAATTTTGAACTTATTCAATCATTTTAACTAGATTGAAGGTAAATTGGGTCATTAAAACAAAGAAAAACCAAAAAACACACAAATTAGAGAATCCAATTTTAAGTTATTGATGTAATTTTAGAAGTGGTAAATAAAGAGTTCGTTACTCGAACTTGTAAAGGTAATGATTTTAGAAAATAATGATTTAAATTAATTCTAGAAAATTCCAGGAGTAAGAAAAAGACTAAATAACCTAAGGATGATTTTTAAATAATTTTAAAAGGACCAGGAATCAGGAATCAGGTAAATCTAACAACCTATGTGATTAATCAGATAATTCTTTTTAAATTAATTGAAGCACAAATAATTGCCAAAATTGGTTTTGTTATGCTAACAAACAGAGGCAAATCACAAGCATGGACTATCAAAATTAATTAACTAAGCATAATCCATCAAGCAAAAGCACAACTGTTGAAAGAAAACCGTTTTTACTATTCAAAACTATGCAATTCTAATAATAAAAGAATTATAAATAATTATTAGAAAATAATTAAATCACATAAAATTGAGAAAATTACCTTATCCATCATCCCAGTAATTAGACTTAGCCTATGGTGAAGAAAACTTGCTCAAAAGTTGATTTCATTGCTCAAAATATCAATTACAAAGGTGAATAACGCTGTAACAGCTGATTTGATACGCTTATATGCGTTACAGGAGAGGGTTCAGCTGTTACAGAAGAGTTTTAAGCAACAAAGGGTTTGAAG